>CM076576.1:833089109-833278208 GCA_034641835.2 Pinus albicaulis
GCCTTCAAGAGTCTTCAAGAGCCAACAGTTTTTTATAGGGAAAATTTTTTCCTTGAAGGCTCAAAGCAAATTTAGCCACCTTTGGTATGATCAAATTTTATAGGTGGCTAACACTGCAAACATCAAATACCCCTTTCTACAACTTCTCTTAGCTTGCATATTTGTGACCATCCTAACTGATGTAGGCTTCTTATTTCCCTACAAGATTCTCTTTTCCCCATTATCATCCAAGCACTCAAGAGCCTTTTCATACAAATTTACGTTGGTATTGTGAAGATATAACCAATCCATACTCAAAAGCATACTATATGATCGTAATGGAAATCCATCCAGATGTGTTGTTGTAGGCATACCATTCAACTCAAATGCATAAGCTCTTACCCAATGATGAACTCTCTTCTTAGTACATGTATCAAACTTCACTAACCAATATTCTACATGAAATTATTTTCTCAAGCCACACGTATCCACCAGGTCAGGATTAAAATAACTATAATTAGATCCAAGATCGATAAAAATAGAAACAATTTGAACACAGAGCTTACCTTCCATCTCAATAATGGATAATTGATTATCTTCTTTCTTGTTATACATAGTTTCATAAATCCGAGGAATATTATCACCAACATACCCAACTGTTTTCTCCTTCTGAACATTATAGATCTAAGGCCTACCTCCTTGGTACAATTGGAAATCCTTCTTTCAATTATCTTTTCCACATATCCAACATTGCAACAGTCCTCTACTATCACCTCTAGTTTGATGTGACCAATTTCCCTTCACAACTGCATTGAATTTCTTATAAGGGACAACATTTTCTTTCTCAAATGCATCTTGAAGTTTTCCCAGATTTGGTGTCCATTTCCCTTTAACTTTATCATTTCCTTTCAAATAATTCTTAGGCTAAAATTTGCAATTTGACTTCTCATAACAAGGCTTCAATTTCTGAATGGCCTCCTCCAACGATCTAGGATCATCAAACTCAATCTCATCTCTATTTTTTTCTGGGAATCCACTGATGAATCTCTGAATCTTAGGCTTCTCATCCCTGATATAAGTAACATACCTCAATGACTCCAATATCCTCCTATTATACTCATCATCTATCATAGAACCCATCTGCACTCATAAAACTCCTTAGTTGTAACACCCTCCTCCCACATTTACCCAAGCTAAATGGTTTGTTGGGGTAAATATGTGACATGAGGCTATTATGATGTGTTCAAATTCCCATGTATAGTTGAGGAAGTGGAACTAACAATACCAAACCAATCTGACCTTCCACACATGATATAGAAACTCTAGGAGCAAACATACCCTTCCATGTGACCAAACCCTGAGGTAACTTCACATTTTACTGACACAGACCCTCATCCACTCCATGAAAATCAATGCATGTGACTTAGGCCTTTAAATCTCTCCCGTAACAAGGCATGTCAGTGACTGTGGAATTTTCTTGGTAGTTTTTTGCGAGAAACCCTGAATTTTGAGCCAATTTTTCAAGGCTAGGTTTTAGGCCACTACGTATAACTTCCTGAAACTTCCAAAAATGAATAATAACATAGGAAAAAAATTTGCTAGTGTTATTACTGGTGCAAGTACATGATTTCACCCCTACTAGACATGATAAAAATTTCGTAAAACATGTCACAAATATGTAATCTATAGGTCATAACAACATATTTGAGCATAGGGGTCTCATACTTATTTGATATTCATAAATAAGAATTGTTTTCATATAAAAAGAGCTGCATTATCATATATTAGGTGATAAATTCATTGTACATTAAATTTCTAATAAAAAAATGATATACATCAAGTCTATCATAAAACATAATCATAACCAACATATAATCAATAAGAATAACAAGGGTATAACAACCATAAAATCCACATGTAATCTAATACATTTACACATGAGATAACAAGGAGAAAAATATTTTATTAATGAATGCAAAAGACAAGCACATTTTGGACTTCCACGAACCCCCTGACCATAGATTGGATTAACCAAATATTTCTTTCAACCAATCACCCCCGTATCATATTCCAAGCATGAATGTGGGACTCAGAGTGAGACAAAACTAGGTTTCATGATACATTACTGCAATCCCCACCAGCTCACTAGGCCCTAAATAATCATGCATGCCTCTGAATTTCTCCATCTACATTGTGAGAAATTTGTTGGAAATATTGTCATTGATGGCAAAGGAATTGGCAAAGATAGGAGTAGCACCTAAACTATCCATAAGGCAAAAGAGGCAGAAAGGTAGCAGAGGCAGTAGATGAGACAGAGCAGTAGAGTTGAATTAGGGGTTTAATACAGTTTTCAAAGGAGATGAGAAAAGAGAGAGCTGCTAGGAAGAGACAAGGTAATAGATTGAAGGACAAATTGAATGTCTGGCTAAGATTTGCATATGTTAATGAAGAACTATGGAATTGTGTTAAGTATGAGTAAATCTGGAATATATATTACCTATGTGATCAATTTCATAATGGGCAGAGGATACCTATGGTGCTTGGAGAAGAATGAAATCATTGTTAAGGATATGTGTATTATATGTGTATTGACTGATGTAATTCTTGAGTGGAATCCCCTGAATCTCTGTATGAGTCTCTGCGAATGGATTTAAAAGTGAAACTCTGTTGAGGAATCATTGTGGTAGGATTCGAATTCCAGGATGAGACCTTCTTGTAATGAAGATCTGGCTTAGTTTGATATTTGCAGTTGTGGAATTACTTGGTTGAATATATAGGGGGCTCTCGAGGCATTCAGTGTATCCATTGAAGAACTTAATGGTGGCAGAGATATGATGTTCTTGAATGTACAGGTAGAAGCGAAACTGTGACAAGATAGAACTCTGAAATGGAAGGTTGACATGTTATATATATCATAGCAGAATTGAGGAATGACATTGAATTGTCACGAGTCAATGTTTGTAAGGAAATCCCGTCGAAAGAGAACTACATTTGTTCGTTGGTTATTGCAATCCTAACAAAGATAGACCAGAGTTATAGCGCAAACCCAGACTAACCCTTTGGAATCATGAACGGAACCTTGAGTGAAGGGCGGAACCACAAAGGAGGAACAGTGAAGGCGGTTTATGGTTTTCATCACACCGCTCTCAACGGGCAAGCGGTATTCAAGAGGTCGGGAGCGATTCCATAAAACGGGTGACACGCGTCCCTGTACGATTCTACAAAACTAGTTTTTACTGTGCGCCATTGCGCATTATACTCCGATCCAGGACGCCCTTCAATATCGTTGAGCGTCGTAGATATAGGAAGGGGTCATCGGACGGTCGTCATTTGTTCAAGGTGCGCGAAGATTAACACAGGTACGGCGGGCCATTGCACGTTAACGATCGGTATCGGACGTTGAGCGATATGCTTATACGTCGTTGATCTGGAAGCTTTCTAATCTAACGGTGATCGGACGTTGGACTTGCGCAAAGTTTACCTATGGTACCATGCACGTATTTGATTGGCTATTGACTATATGTGTGGGCCCGGGGTTAAAGTTTTACCATATTATTTGGAAGGATTAAAATGCGAAGGGTTAACTCTAATCCTAAAGTTCTGCTCAAAATTGGAAATATATTTATTTATCAATTTCTTCAAATTGATAAATAAAAATTAAAAGGAGATGAAAAAGCCCCGTGGAATAAACTAAAAGGAATATTTTCAGAGGAATACCATTAGTGGTTAGTGGTTTTGACTCATGGTTTTAATAAAGGGAAAACTATATAAGGAGAAGAAAAATAAAGAACGAGGTGTGCATTGTAAGGGTGGTGAATAAAAATTTCTAAAAAGAATACCTGTATGGGCGAGCTCTGTTCTTAACTGATAAATTTAAAACTACGATGCACCCATGAATATAATGATGAATCTTTGGTGTGAATGATGGACGAAATCATGAGGAACTGGTGTGAGTATACAGAAAATAAATAAATCTGGTGACCGGCAAGGTATGTCGTATATGAAAGTTGATGAAACATGGTCTGTAGTGGTGCTGAGGGTCGAAGCCTTCAGAGAGGGGGTTGTAGCTTCCTTCTAGTGGTAGCTGGTAAACGAGAGCAGGGGGTAGTAGCTCCCTTCCAGGAGAGGCTGGTAAACGAGAGAAGGTTGAAGCCTTCTACAGTGGGTGCTTACATGTTGGTATAAGTCTGCACCAGCATATATTGTAAGAAGTTTTCTCTACAATAAATATTGAAGACTGAGATTACAGCAGTGGTGGTTTTCTCCCGAATTGGGTTTCCACCTTAAATCCCGGTGTTCATATGTGTTGTTTTGTGTGATGGTTTGTTCTGTTATTTCTGTTCATGCTTAATGCTTATCTGATGCAATACTCTAAGTAAAGACATAATAAGATATCTGGACATACATATTGGATGCAGTACTATAACATACGGTTTTAAGAGAAAGAAAAGAACAATTTTTTAGTCCTAAATAGTGATTCACCCACCCCCTCTCAGTATTTTTCGCAACAATTGGTATCAGAGCAGGTCCTTCTGAAAAAGCTTAGCAGCTAGAAGGAAGATCAAGCAAGATGAGCAATCAAGATGGAACAACATCTATCAAGCCTCCGCTCTTTAACAGAAAAAATTTAATCTTCTGGAAAACAAGGATGAGATCCTATCTTCAGTCTCTGGGAGCAGAGGTATGGGCAATTGTTGAACAAGGATATCAATACCCAGCTGCAGTACCAATAGATTCGACGGAAAAAAAGAATTATGAAACGAATGCAAAGGCGGTCAATGCTCTATTGGGAAGTCTAACAGAATCAGAATTTGTCAAATTCATGCAGCTGAGTACAACCAAGACAATATGGGAAAAAATCATTCTAAGTTATGAAGGTGATGCAAAGGTAAAAAGTGCTAAACTCCAAACTCTCAAAATTCAATATGAGAATCTGAAAATGGATAATGAGGAGAGCATTGCCAATTTGTTTTTGTGTCTTGATGATATTGTAAATCGTATGAGAAACTTGGGAGAAACAATAACCGAATCTGCCTTGGTTGAGAAAGTCTTAAGATCACTAACGACAAAATTTGAGTCAAAAGATTCTACCCTTGAAGAAAAGCAGGATCTTCGAAACCTTACTGTGGTGCAACTTCATGGCATACTAACTAAATATGAAATGAGAAGAGGAGGACCTTCTAAAGTCAAAGAAGCAGTCTTTATAACTTCTACAAAAGGGAAGGAAGTAAAAAAAACAGAAGGATCACGATATATCTCAGAAGAAGATGAGATAAACTTTGTAAAGAAACTTCAACTTGGCACAGGACTGTTCAGAGGTAAGCTTCCTTTCAAATGTTTTGATTGTGGAAGAGTTGGTCATTATGATGCTAAGTGTCCTTATAAAGAAACACATAAAAAGGGGAAGGAAGTAGCAAAAAGGAATAAGAATCGTTTTAGCACTAGAAAGAGTTAATATACTCATGAAGATAGTGATGGGCTATCTGATAGTGAGGAAGAATGTGAACAAGATCTTAGACTTCTCATGACATTTGAAAAAGAATCTAGAGAAGAAAAAGATACTTTTGTGGATTCCCTAGAAGACAGTGATTTTCTTGATGAAAACAATAAACTCAAAATATGCTTATAAGAGATTAAAATAATCATAGAAACTCTGAAAAATCAACTTGAAGAAAAGGAGAAACACAATGAGAAATTAGAGTGTGAAGTAGTAAGTCTAAGAAAAGAACTTGAGAAAGTAAAAACTCTGAATCTTAGATTTACTAAAGGATCTGAAACATTATATAAGATTATCAAGGTACAACGTTCTCCTCTTATAAAGACATGTCTTGGATATATTGGAGAATCTTCTCAGGCTTCAGCACAAAATTATCTAAAAGCAGTTACAGCTGCTTTACAACATGTTGCCACTCAGCAAGGGAATAAAGAATCTTTACAGATAAATCATGATCATCTCAATTCAAAGAACACTAACAGGAATGTATTTCAAAGAAACACCAATCAACAAGTAAATTCATATAGAAGATTTTATGATCGCAGAAATTTCTTCTTCAATGGACAATGTTTCTCATGTCACAATTTTGGTCATAAAGTTGTTCAATGTGTTGCATATAAAACCATCATGACAAGAGAAGCAAGAAAGAAAAGGACTGATATTTAAACAAAGAAGAATACTTATAAAAAAATTTCTCCTCTTCAAAATGAAGTTGAATGTGCTTATTTCAATAACTTTGGCCATGAAGAATCTGAATGCAGGAGCAAAGTTCAGCCAAAAGAACATGTTCCTTCAAGCTCCAAAGTATGGAAAAAGAAGGAATTACAAGTTGAAAATTGTGGCATAGCGTTATTTTCAGAAGATGAAGAAAACCAATGGTACATTGATAGTGGATGCTCAAGACACATGACAGGTGATAAAGACAAACTTCTTGCATATAGTGCTCTAGAAAAAGAAAAGAATGTTACTTTTGGAAATGATACTCCTGCGGTCATTAAAGGAAAAGGGTCTGTTTTTCTAAAAGAAAATGTGAAAGCTAATGAAGTCATTTATGTGGATGGATTAAAGCATAACTTTTTAAGTGTAATTCAAATGTGTGATCAAGGAACTAAAGTTGTCTTTAGTTCAAAAGAATGTGTGGTACGTGATCTTGATACAGGTAAAGCAATTATAAAAGGGAAAAGAACTCCAAACAACCTATATATATTGAAGAACTGCAAAGAACAATGTTATTTGAGTAAATCTTCAGAAAATTGGCTATGGCATAGAAGGTTGGGGCATCTGAGCTTTTCTCAAATCAACAAATCAAGCAGACTTAAAGCTGTTCGTGATCTTCCCAATATCACTCCACCTGAAAATATCATATGCAAATCTTGCCAATTCGGTAAGCAAACCAGAGTACAATTTAATGCCAAGGAAGGATCATCAAGTAAGCCTCTTGAACTCATTCATACTAACATATGTGGACCTATGAAGAAAAAGTCACCACGTGGTGAAGAATACTATATCTTATTCATTGATGATTTCTCTAGAATGTGTTGGATTGGGCTGCTTAAACACAAAGATGAAGCATTTGAGAAATTTCAGATCTTCAAAGCACTAGTTGAGAATGAATTAGATCTAAAAATCAAGTGTCTCATATCTGATCGAGGAGGAGAATTTACATCCAATGAATTCCTTGAATTTTGTGAAAAACATGGCATAAAAATACAGTTCTCTATAGCTCACACTCCACAACAGAATGGCATTGTAGAAAGAATGACCAGAACAGTTCAACAAATGGCTAGAGCTATGCTTGATGATTCTGGAAAAACTGACACATTTTGGGGAGAAGCGGCACATACAGTAGTAAACATTCTCAACAAAGCACATGTTCGTGTAAATAGTGATAAAACTCCATATGAACTCTGGCATGGTAATCCTCCCACTATAACGCATTTTAGAATTGTTGGGAGCAAATGCTTTATCAAGAATAATGATGAAAAACTTGGCAAGTTTGAACCCAGAGCAGATGAAGGAATATTTCTTGGTTACTCCTCTAGGAGTAGGGCATATAAATGTTACAATAAAAGACTTCGGAAGATTGTTGAATGTATTGATGTTATTATTGATGAGTCTCTTGCAGCTCCAAAAGAAGAAAATCAAACAACAGATGAAGATGATGATGACACATATCCTTCTACATCAAATATTAATGATACAAACAATGAACCTAGTGAAGAACCCGAAGAGGATTTGTCTGAAAAGGCTCCATCTAGATATGTTCAAAAGAATCATCCAGAATCTCAAATTTTGGGAGAAAAGGGATCAGGTGTACAAACAAGAAGGACTCTTGTGGGATCTTCTAGAAATCTTGCATTTCTGTCCACTACTGAACCTCAGAGTGTCAGTCAAGCTAGAAAAGATTAATTTTGGATTCAAGCCATGAATGAAGAGCTTCATCAAATTGAAAAGAATCACACTTGGGAATTAGTACCAAGGCCTCATGAAAAAAATGTCATTGGAGCTAAATGGATATTCAAAAACAAGTTAAATGAGAATGGGGATGTTATAAGAAATAAATCTAGACTTGTGTGCAAAGGGTATGCTCAACAAGAAGGTATAGAATTTGAAGAAACCTTTGCTCCTGTAGCCAGACTTGAAGCCATAAGAATGTTTCTTGCATTTTCAAGCTTCCAACAAATCAAAGTTTATCAAATGGATGTTAAATCTTCTTTTCTCAATGGTGATCTAGAAGAAGAAGTTTATATAGAACAACCAGAAGGATTCATTTTGGGAAATGATGAAAAGCTTGTTTGTAGACTTAAAAAGGCTCTATATGGTCTCAAACAAGCTCCAAGGGCATGGTATTATCGTCTTGACAAATATCTTCATCAACAAGGATTTTCAAAGGGGTCTGCTGATAGCAACTTATACACAAAAAATGAAAATGATAAACTATTGATTGTGGTTGTATATATTGATGATATCATTTTTGGAAGTAATGAAGAGTCTATGAGTCAGAAATTTGCTTCTGATATGCAGCAAGAATTTGAAATGTCTTTACTTGGGGAACTAACATTCTTTCTTGGCTTGCAAGTGCAACAAGCAACAAATGGCATATTCTTATCACAAGAAAAATACCTCAAGCAAATCCTGAAGAAGTATGGCATGGAATATTGCAAACCTGTAAGTACACCAATGATAACCGGATGTAATCTCAGTTCTAATGATGATTCCCCCACGGTGAATCAACCAGAATACAGATCTATGATAGGAAGTCTACTTTATCTCACTAGGACAAGACCAGACATCATGCATGCAGTTGGGATTGTTGGATGATTCCAAGCTAATCCAAAAGAGTCTCATCTTCAGGCTGTGAAAAGAATATTCAAATATCTACAAGGAACTCAAGACTTTGGACAATGGTATCCAAAGAATGTTGATCTTACTCTTCATGCATACACTGATGTAGATTGGGCTAGAAGTGATGATGACCAGAAAAGCACTAGTGGTGGTGCATTCTATATGGGGCCCCGGTTAGTATCTTGGTTCAGCAAGAAGCAAAGCTCCATTTCCTTATCTAAAGCAGAAGCAAAATATGTGGCTATTGCATCATGTTGCACTCAACTTCTCTAGATGATGCAAACCCTACAAGACTTTCAAATCAAATGTTCACCTCCTATCTCCATTATGTGTGATAATACAAGTGCTATCAGTATCTCAAAGAATCTTGTTATGCATTCCAAGACCAAGCACATTCCCATCAAATATCACTTCTTACGTGAACAAGTGCTTGAAAAAAGGTGAAATTGGAGTATGTTTCCTCCAAAGAACAAGTTGCTGATATATTTACCAAACCTCTACCCAGGGAAGCGTTTGAATATCTCAGACAAAAACTGGGAGTAGTCTCTGCCATGTATAGGATCGGGTCTACTTAAATACAGTAGATTAAATTGGTTGTGAGGTGCTGTTAGGCATCCCTGAATGCACAGGCTCAGGGGGAGCATTGGTCATATGAAAAGGATGAATTGTTGGTCATATTATGTTTGAAGATGCAACATGATCTCAGGGGGAGCATGGCATTATCGATTCAAAGGTTCTTGATCAAAATCTTTTGCCATTGATGTCAAAGGGGGAGGAAAAGAAACAAAAGGGCTTCTGTAAGGTCATTAGAGGAAGAGTATTGCCATCAATGCCAAAGGGGGAGATTGCTGGAAATATTGTCATTGATGGCAAAGGAATTGGCAAAGACAGGAGCAGCACCTAAACTATACATAAGGCAAAAGAGAAAGAGCAGTAGAGTTGAATTAGGGGTTTAATACAGTTTGCAAAGGAGATGACAAAAGGGAGAGCTACTAGGAAGAGACAAGGTAATAGATTGAAGGACAAATTGAATATTTGGCTAAGATTTTTATATGTTAATGAAGAACTGTGGAATTGTGTTAAGTATGAGTAAATCTTGAATATATATGACCTGTGTGATCAATTTCATAATGGGCAGAGGATACCTATGGTGCCTAGAGAAGAATGAAATCATTGTTAAGGATATGTGTATTATATGTGTATTGACTGATGTAATTCTTGAGTGGAATCCCCTGAATCTCTGTATGAGTCTCTGCGGATGGAGTTAAAAGTGAAACCCTGTTGAGGAATCATGGTGGTGGGATTCGAATTCTAGGTTGAGACCTTCTTGTAATGAAGATCTGGCTTAGTTTGATATTTGCAGTCGTGGAATTACTTGGTTGAATATATAGGGGGCTCTCGAGGCATTTAGTGTATCCATTAAAGAACTTAATGGTGGCAGAGATATGATGTTCTTGAATGTACAGGTAGAAGTGGAACTGTGACAGGATAGAACTTTGAAATGGAAGGTTGACATGTTATATATATCATAGCAGAATTGAGGAATGACATTGAATTGTCACGAGCCAATGTTTGGAAGGAAATCCCGTCAAAAGAGAACTAAATTTGTTCATTGGTTATTGGAATCCTGCCAAAGATAGACCAAAGTTATAGCGCAAACCCAGACTAACCCTTTGGAATCATGAACGGAACCTTGAGCGAAGGGTGGAACCATGAAGGAGTAACAGTGAAGGCGGTTTATGGTTTTCATCGCACCGCTCTCAACGGGCAAGCGGTATTCAAGAGGTGGGGAGCGATTCCATAAAACAGGTGACACGCGTCCCTGTACGATTCTACAAAACCACCTTTTACTGTGCGCCATCGCGCGTTATAGCTCGACCCAGGATGCCCAACGATATCGTTGAGCGTCGTAGATCTGGGAAGGGGTCATCGAACGGTCGTCATTTGTTGAAGGTGAGCGAAGATTAACACAGGTACGATGAGCCATCGCACGTTAACGATCGGTATCGGAGGTCAAGCGATATGCTTATACGCCATTGATCTGGAAGCTTGCTAATCTAACGGTGATCAGACGCTGGACTTACGCGAATTTTACCTATGGTACCATGCGCGTATTTGATTGGCTATTGACTATATTTGTGGGCCCAGGGTGAAAGGTTTACCATATTATTTGGAAGGATTAAAATGCGAAGGGTTAACTTTAATCCTAAAGTACTGTTCAAAATTGTAAATATATTTATTTATCAATTTCTTCAAATTGATAAATAAAAATTAAAAGGAGATCAAAAAGCCCCGTGGAATAAACTAAAAGGAATATTGTCAAAGGAATACCATTAGTGGTTCGTGGTTTCGATTCATGGTTTTAATAAAGGGAAAACTATATAAGGAGAAGAAAAATAAAGAACAAGGTGTGCATTGTAAGGGTGGTGAATAAAAATTTCTAAAAAGAATACCTATATGGGCGAGCTCTGTTCTTAACAGATAAATCTGAAACTATGATGCACCCATGAATATAATGATGAATCTCTGGTGTGAATGACGGACGAAATCATGAGGAACTGGTGTGAGTATACATAAAATAAATAAATCTAGTGACCGGCAAGGTATGTCGTATATGAAAGTTGATGAAACGTGGTCCGCAGTGGTGCTGAGGGTCGAAGCCTTCAGAGAGGGGGTTGTAGCTCCCTTCCAGTGGTAGCTGGTAAATGAGAGCAGGGGGTAGTAGCTCCCTTCCAGGAGAGGCTGGTAAATGAGAGAAGGTTGAAGCCTTCTATAGCTGGTTTCCTGCGTGCTAGTATAAGTCTGCACCAGCATATATTGTGAGAAGTTTTCTCTACAATAAATATTGAAGACTGAGATTACAGCAGTAGTGGCTTTCTCCCGAATTGGGTTTCCACCTTAAATCCTGGTGTTCATATGTTTTGTTTTGTGTGATGGTTTGTTCTGTTATTTCTGTTCATGCTTAATGCTTATCTGATGCAATACTCTAAGTAAAGACATAATAAGATATCTGGACATACATATTGGATGCAGTACTGTAACATATGGTCTTAAGAGAAAGAAAAGAAAAAAAATTTAGTCCTAAATACTGATTCACCCCGCCCCCTCTCAGTATTTTTCCCAACAATTGGTATCAGAGCAGGTCCTTCTGAAAAAGCTTAGCCGCTAGAAGGGAGATCAAGCAAGATGAGCAATCAATATGGAACAGCATCTATCAGGCCTTGCTCTTTAACGGAAACAATTTAATCTTCTGGAAAACAAGGATGAGATCCTATCTTCAGTCTCTGGGAACATAGGTATGGGAAATTGTTGAACAAGAATATCAATACCCAGTTGCAGTACCAACAGATCCGACGGAAAGAAAGAATTATGAAACGAATGCAAAGGCAGTCAATGCTCTATTGGGAAGTCTAACTAAATCAGAATTTGTCAAAGTCATGCAGCTGAATACAGCCAAGACAATATGGGACAAAATAATTCTAAGTTAAGGTGATGCAAAGCTAAAAAGTGCTAAACTCCAAACTCTAAGAATTCAATATGAGAATCTGAAAATGAATAATGAGGAGAGCATTGCCAATTTATTTTTACGTCTTGATGATATTGTAAATCGTATGAGAATCCTAGGAGAAACAATAACCGAATCTACCTTGGTTGAGAAAGTCTTAAGATCACTAACGACAAAATTTGAGTCAAAAGTTTCTGCCCTTGAAGAAAAGCAGGATCTTCAAAATCTTACTGTGGTGCAACTTCATGGCATACTAACTTCATATGAATGAGAAGAGGAGGACCTTCTGAAGTCAAAGAAGCAGTCTTTAGAACTTCTACAAAAGGGAAGGAAGTACAAAAAACAGAAGGATCAGGATATATCTCAGAAGAAGATGAGATAAAATTTGTAAAGAAACTTCAACTTGGCATAGCACGGTTCAGAGGTAAGCTTCCTTTAAAATTTTTTTATTGTGGAAGAGTTGGTCATTATGCTGCTAAGTGTCCTTATAAAGAAACACATAAAAAGGGGAAGGAAGTAGCAAAAATGAATAAGAATTGTTTTAGCACTAGAAAGAGTTACTATACACATGAAGATAGTGATGGGTTAACTGATAGTGAGGAAGAATGTGAACAAGATCTTAGACTTCTCATGGCATTTGAAAAATAATCTAGAGAGGAAAAATATATTTTTGTGGATGCCCTAGAAGACAGTGATTTTCTTGATGAAAACAATAAACTCAAAATATGCTTAGAAGAGAGTAAAATAATCATAGAAACTCTGAAAAATTAGCTTGAAGAAAACGAGAAACACAATGAGAAATTAGAGTGTGAAGTAGTAAGTCTAAGAAAAGAACTTGATAAAGTAAAAACTCTGAATCTTAGATTTACTAAAGGATCTGAGACATTATATAAGATTATCAAGGTACAACATTCTCCTCTTATAAAGACAAGTCTTGGATATATTGGAGAATCTTCTCAGGCTTCAGCACCAAATTATCTAAAAGCAGTTACAGCTGGTTTACAACATGCTGCCACTCAGCAAGGGAAAAAAGAATCTTTATAGATAAAGCATGATCATCTCAATTCAAAGAACACTAACAGGAATGTCTTTCGAAGAAACACCAATCAAAAAGTAAATTCATATAGAAGATTTTATGATCGCAGAAATTTCTTCTTCAATGGACAATGTTTCTCATGTCACAATATTGGTCATAAATTTGTTCAATGTGTTGCATATAAAACCATCATGACAAGAGAAGCAAGAAAGAAAAGGATTGATATTGAAACAAAGAAGAATACTTATAAAAACTTTTCTCCTCCTCAAAATGAAGTTGAATGTGCTTATTGCAATAACTTTGGCCATGAAGAATCTGAATGCAAGAGCAAAGTTCAGCCAAAAGAACATGTTCCTTCAAGCTCCAAAGTATGGAAAAAGAAGGAATTACAAGTTGAAAATTGTGGCATAGCGTTATTTGCAGAAGATGAAGAAAACCAATGGTACATTGATAGTGGATACTCAAGACACATGACAGGTGATAAAGACAAACTTCTTGCATATAGTGCTCTAGAAAAAGAAAAAAATGTTACATTTGGAAATGACACTCATGCGGTCATTAAGGGAAAAGGGTCTGTTTTTCTAAAAGAAAAGGTGAAAGCTAATGAAGTCATGTATGTGGATGGATTAAAGCATAACTTGTTAAGTGTAAGTCAAATGTGTGATCAAGGAACTGAAGTTGTCTTTGGTTCAAAAGAATGTGTGGTACGTGATCTTGATACAGGTAAAGCAATTATAAAAGGAAAAAGAACTCCAAACAACCTGTATATATTGAAGAACCCCAAAGAACAATGTTATTTGAGTAAATATTCAGAAAATTGGCTATGGCATAGAAGGTTGGGGCATTTGAGCTTCTCTCAAATCAACAAATCAAGCAGACTTAAAGTTGTTCGTGATCTTCCCAATATTACTCTACCTGAAAATATCATATGCAAATCTTGCCAATTCGGTAAGCAAACCAGGGTACAATTTAATGCCAAGGAAGGATCATCAAGTAAACCTCTTGAACTCATTCATACCGACATATGTGGACCTATGAGGAAAAATTCACCCCGTGGTGAAGAATACTATATCTTATTCATTGATGATTTCTCTAGAATGTGTTGGATTGGGCTGCTTAAACACAAAGATGAAGCATTTGAGAAATTTAAGATCTTCAAAGCACTAGTTGAGAATGAATTAGATCTAAAAATCAAGTGTCTCAGATCTGATCGAGGAGGAGAATATACATCCAATGAATTCCTTGAATTCTGTGAACAACATGGCATAAAAAGACAGTTCTCTGTAGCTGGCACTCCACAACATAATGGCGTTGCAGAAAGAATGAAAAGAACAGTTCAACAAATGGCTAGAGCTATGCTTGATGATTCCGGAACACTTGACACATTTTGGGGAGAAGCAGCACATACAGCAGTAAACATTCTCAACAAAGCACATGTTCGTGTAAATAGTGATAAAACTCCATATGAACTCTGGTATGGTAATCCTCCCACTATAAAGCATTTTAGAAATTTTGGGAGCAAATGCTTTATCAAGAATAATGATGAAAAACTTGGCAAGTTTGAACCCAGAGCAGATGAAGGAATATTTCTTGGTTACTCCTCTAGGAGTAGGGCATATAAATGTTACAATAAAAGACTTTGAAAGATTGTTGAATGTATTGATGTTGTTATTGATGAGTCTCTTGTAGCTCCAAAAGAAGAAAATCAAACAACAGATGAAGATGATGATGACACATATCCTTCTACATCAAATAGTAATGATACAAACAATGAACCCAGTGAAGAACCCGAAGATGATTTGTCTAAAAAGGCTCCATCTAGATATGTTCAAAAGAATCATGCAGAATCTCAAATTTTAGGAGAAAAAGGATCAGGTGTACAAACAGGAAGGACTCTTGTGGGATCTTCAAGCAATCTGGCATTTCTGTCCACTATTGAACCTCACAGTGTCAGTCAAGCTAGCAAAGATGAATGTTGGATTCAAGCCATGAATGAAGAGCTTGATCAAATTGAAAAGAATCACACTTTGGAATTAGTACCAAGGCCTCATGACAAAAATGTCATTGGAACTAAATGGATATTCAAAAACAAGTTAAATGAGAATGGGGATGTTATAAGAAATAAAGCTAGACTTGTTTGCAAGGGGTATGCTCAACAAGAAGGTATAGACTTTGAAGAAACTTTTGCTCCTGTAGCTAGAATTGAAGCCATAAGAATGTTTCTTGCTTTTTCAAGCTTCCAACAAATCAAATTTTATCAAATGGATGTTAAATCTGCGTTTCTCAATGGTGATCTAGAAGAAGAAGTTTATATAGAACAACCAGAAGGATTCATTTTGGGAAATGATGAAAAACTTCTTTGTAGACTTAAAAAGGCTCTATATGGTCTCAAACAAGCTCCAAGGGCATGGTACTATCATCTTGACAAATATCTTCATCAACAAGGATTTTCAAAAGGGTCTGCTGATAGCAACTTATACACAAAAACTGAAAATGAAAAACTATTGATTGTGGTTGTATATGTTGATGATATCATTTTTGGAAGTAATAAAGAATCTATGAGTCAGAAATTTTCTTCTGATATGCAGAAATAATTTGAAATGTCTTTGCTTGGGGAACTAACATTCTTTCTTGGCTTGCAAGTGCAACAAGCAACAGATGGCATATTCTTATCACAAGAAAAATACCTCAAGCACATCCTGAAGAAGTATGGCATGGAAGACTGCAAACCTGTAAGTACACCAATGATAACCGGATGTAATCTCAGTTCTAATGATGATTCCCCCACGGTGAATCAACTTGAATACAGATCTATGATAGGAAGTGTAATTTATCTCACTGGGACAAGAACAGACATCATGCATGCAGTTGGGATTGTTGGATGATTCCAAGCTAATCCAAAAGAGTCTCATCTTCAGGATGTGAAAAGAATATTCAAATATCTACAAGGAACTCAAGACTTTGGACTATGGTATCCAAAGAATGTTGATCTTACTCTTCATGCATACACTAATGAAAATTGGGCTGGAAGTGTTGATGACCGGAAAAGCACTAGTGGTGGTGCATTCTATATGGGGCCCCGGTTAGTATCTTGGTTCAGCAAGAAGCAAAGCTCTATTGCCTTATCTACAACAGAAGAAGAATATGTGGCTGCTTCATCATGTTGCACTCAACTTCTCTGAATGATGCAAAACCTACAAGACTTTCAAATCAAATGTTCACCTCCTATCTCCATTATGTGTGATAATACAAGTGCTATCAATATCTCAAAGAATCCTGTTATGCATTCCAAGACCAAGCACATTCCCATCAAATAGCACTTCTTACGTGAACAAGTGCTTGAACAAAAGGTGAAATTGGAGTATGTTTCCTCCAAAGAACAAGTTGCTGATATATTTACCAAACCTCTACCCAGGGAAGCGTTCGAATATCTCAGACAGAAACTGGGAGTAGTCTCTGCCATGCAGAGGATCAGGTCCACTTAAATACAAAAGATTAAATTGGTTGTGAGGTGTTTTTAGGCATCTATGAATGCACAGGCTCAGGGGGAGCATTGGTCATATGAAAAGGATGAATTGTTGGTCATATTATGTTTGAAGATGCAGCATGATCTCAGGGGGAGCATGGCATTATCGGTTCAAAGGTTCTTGATAAAAATCTTTTCCATTGATGTCAAAGGGGGAGGAAAAGCAACAAAGGGCTTATGTAAGGCCATTAGAGGAAGAGTATTGCCATCAATGCCAAAGGGGGAGATTTCTGGAAATATTTTCATTGATGGCAAAGGAATTGGAAAAGATAGGAGCAGCACCTAAACTATCCATAAAGCAAAAGAGACAGAAAGGTAGTAGACGCAGCAGATGAGACAGAGCAGTAGAGTTGAATTAGGGGTTTAATACAGTTTGCAAAGGAGATGACAAAAGGGAGAGTTGCTAGGAAGAGACAAGGTAATAGATTGAAGCACAGATTGAATATCTGGCTAAAATTTGTATATGTTAATGAAGAACTGTGGAATTGTGTTAAGTATGAGTAAATCTAGAATATATATGACCTGTGTGATCAATTCCATAATGGGTAGAGGATACCTACAGTGCCTGGAGAAGAATGAAATCATTGTTAAGGATATGTGTATTATATGTGTATTGACTGATGTAATTCTTGAGTGGAATCCCCTGAATCTCTGTATGAATCTCTGCGAATGGAGTTAAAAGTGAAAACCTGTTGAGGAACCATGATGGTAGGATTCGAATTCCAGGATGAGACCTTCTTGTAATGAAGATCTAGCTTAGTTTGATATTTGCAGTCGTGGAATTACTTGGTTGAATATATAGGGGGCTCTCGAGGCATTTAGTGTATCCATTGAAGAACTTAATGGTGGAAGAGATATGATGTTCTTGAATGTATAGGTAGAAGCGTAACTGTGACAGGATAGAACTCCGAAATGGAAGGTTGACATGTTATATATATCATAGCAGAATTGAGGAATGACATTGAATTTTCACGAGCTAATGTTTGGAATGAAATCCCGTCGGAAGAGAACTACAATTTTTCCCGTTGGTTATTGGAATCCTGCCAAAGATAGACCAGATTTATAGCGCAAACCCAGACTAACCCTTTGGAATCATGAACAGAACCTTGAGCGAAGGGTGGAACCATGAAGGAGGAACAGTGAAGGCGGTTTATGGTTTTCATCGCACCACTCTCAACGGGCAAGCGATATTCAAGAGGTGGGGAGCGATTTCATAAAACGGGCGACACGTGTCCCTGTACGATTCTACAAAACCACTTTTTACTGTGCGCCATCTCGCGTTATAGTTTGACCCAGGACGCCCAGCGATATCGTTGAGCGCCGTAGATCTAGGAAGGGGTCATCAGATGGTAGTCATTTGTTGAAGGTGGGTGAAGATTAACACAGGTACATCGGGCCATCGCACGTTAACGATCGGTATCGGAGGTCGAGCGATATGCTTATATGCCGTTGATCTGGAAGCTTGCTAATCTAACGGTGATCGGACGGTGGACTTGTGTTACACAGTAATTTTTCACCGTCCCTGCAATCCCCATCTGGCACATTGGAGCAGGCTCATTTTTTGACCTGTGAGCAGTGACATGCCTTGAAACCACTTTCATGACATGGCTTTGAACAAGAGCTTTCACTGCCCTGAACACATCTCCTTGTGAAAAACCCTGAAAATGTCCCTTTTAGCATTGGTGCGAGCATGAAGTTCAATACCCACGCCAATGGGGAAAATACTTCAAAGAGGTCGCGCCAGTTGGCACTCTGTCCCAGAGTCGCACTCGCACCAGCCAATTTGAGAGGTGTTTTTTAAAAAATAAATGGCGGAAGTTCCGTCCTAACTGATCCAGGAACTGATATCTATCTTGAGTTGGGAGGTTTGGCTACGGATTTCCATAAAGAGGAAGTGGTTTTCCACCTCTCATGGAAGCTTCCTTGATGATAGGGCCAATCCCATGATTATAGGGATCCCAACTCCTCTTCCTCCATATATAAAATCTTGCCCATCTCCATTGCAAGCTAGTCTTCAAGTTCCCAAATTTTCAAGAGCCTTATGCTGTAAGAGCCTCCATAATTCCCTTAAGGCCAATTTCAAGCAAGGAGACTATCGTCAAGAGCTGAAGAGAGAAGTGTGTCTTATCCTTGACAGGATTTTCGAGACGTGTTCTGTTGGCGACCCCTCCGAAGGAGAATTCAGCATCAGAACTATGGTTGTAATTTTCCTTTGATTGATTATTAATGAACGACTATTGGTTATGGTTCCACTCCTGTTGTTATTTGTGATGACGAGTTATGTCCTTTCTGACTGACATATAGTTGCATCTACTGGATTTTACACTTGCGTCTATTTTGTTTCTCGCATGTGCAGGTGTCCCATCACAGAGATCGTGGGGATCGTGATCTGCTAGAGTTGAGGAACAGTAGTGCCACCTCTTCTACAACAACTGTGTTTGATTCCAAGTAAGCCTTCATCGCTAGTTGGTTTATTTGCAATTAGGGACATGCGCTATAGCGTTATTGATTGTTGCTAGACTCGGTCTGGGCTAGTAGGGATCGCCTCTGTCCGCAGAGGGGATTTACCTCCACAACAACTTGCGCAAAGTTTACCTATGGTACCATGTGCTTATTTGATTGGCTATTGACTATATTTGTGGGCCCGGGGTCAAAGGTTTACCATATTATTTGGAAGGATTAAAATGTGAAGGGTTAACTTTAATCCTAAAGTTCTATTCAAAATTGTAAATATATTTATTTATCAATTTTTTCAAATTGATAAATAAAAATTAAAAGGAGATCAAAAAGCCCCGTGGAATAAACTAAAAGGAATACTGTCAGAGGAATACCATTAGCGGTTCATGGTTTTGACTCATGGTTTTAATAAAGGGAAAACTATATCAGGAGAAGAAAAATAAAGAACGAGCTGTGCATTGTAAGGGTGGTGAATAAATTTTTTTAAAAAGAATACCTGTATGGGCGAGCTCTGTTCTTAACTGATAAATCTGAAACTACGATGCACCCATGAATATAATTATGAATCTCTGGTGTGAATGACGGACGAAATCATGAGGAACTGGTGTGAGTATACAGAAAATAAATAAATCTGGTGACCAACAAGGTATGTCGTATATGAAAGTTGATGAAACATGGTCCGCAGTGGTGCTGAGGGTCGAAGCCTTCAGAGAGGGGGTTGTAGCTCCCTTCTAGTGGTAGCTGGTAAACGAGAGCAGGGGGTAGTAGCTCCCTTCCAGGAGAGGCTGGTAAACGAGAGCAGGCTGAAGCCTTCTGCAGGTGGGTGCCTACGTGCTGGCATAAGTCTGCACCAGCATATATTGTAAGAAGTTTTCTCTACAATAAATATTGAAGACTGAGATTACAGCAGCGGTGGTTTTCTCCCGAATTGGGTTTCCACCTTAAATCCTGGTGTTCATATGTGTTGTTTTGTGTGATGGTTTGTTTTGTTATTTTTGTTCATTCTTGATGCTTAACTGATGCAATACTCTAAGTAAAGACATAATAAGATATCTGGACATACATATTGGATGCAGTACTGTAACATATGGTTTTAAGAGAAATAAAAGAAAAATTGTTCAGTCCTAAATACTGATTCAACCCCCCCTCTTAGTATTTTTCCCAACAATTGGTATCAGAGCAGGTCCTTCTGAAAAAGCTTAGCCGCTAGAAGGAATATCAAGCAAGATGAGCAATAGAGATCGAACAGCATCTATCAGGCCTCCACTCTTTAACGCAAACAATTTAATCTTCTAGAAAACAAGGATGCGATCCTATCTTCATTCTCTGGGAGCAGAGGTATGGGAAATTGTTGAACAAGGATATCAATACCCAGCTGCAGTACCAACAGATCTGACGGAAAGAAAGAATTATGAAACGAATGCAAAGGCAATCAATGCTCTATTGGGAAGTCTAACTAAATCAAAATTTGTCAAATTCATGCATCTGAATACAGCCAAGACAATATGGGACAATATCATTCTAAGTTATGAAGGTGATGCAAAGGTAAAAGGTGCTAAGCTCCAAACTCTCAGAATTCAATATGAGAATCTCAAAATGGATAATGAGGAGAGCATTGCCATTTTATTTTTACGTCTTGATGATATTGTAAATCGTATGAGAAACCTAGGAGAAACAATAACCGAATCTACCTTGGTTGAGAAAGTCTTAAGATCACTAATGAAAAAATTTGAGTCAAAATTTTTTGCCCTTGAAGAAAAGCAGGATCTTCAAAACCTTACTGTGGTGCAACTTCATGGCATACTAACTGCATATGAAATGAGAAGAGGAGGACCTTCTGAAGTCAAAGAAGCAGTCTTTAGAACTTCTACAAAAGGGAAGGTAGTACAAAAAACAGAAGTATCAGGATATATCTCAGAAGAAGATGAGATAAACTTTGTAAAGAAAATTCAACTTGGCACAGGACGGTTCAGCGGTAAGCTTACTTTCAAATGTTTTGATTGTGGAAGAGTTGGTCATTATGCTGCTAAGTGTCCTTATAAAGAAACACATAAAAAGGGGAAGGAAGTAGCAAAAAGGAATAAGAATATTTTTAGCACTAGAAAGAGTTACTATACTCATGAAGATAGTGATGGGTTATCTGATAGTGAGGAAGAATTTGAACAAGATCTTAGACTTCTCATGGCATTTGAAAAAGAATCTAGAGAAGAAAAATATACTTTTGTGGATGCCCTAGAAGATAGTGATTTTCTTGATGAAAACAATAAACTCAAAATATGCTTAGAAGAGAGTAAAATAATCATAGAAACTTTGAAAAATCAGCTTGAAGAAAAGGAGAAACACAATGAGAAATTAGAGAGTGAAGTAGTAAGTCTAAGAAAAGAACTTGAGAAAGTAAAAAATCTGAATCTTAGATTTACTAAAGGATCTGAAACATTAGATAAGATTATCAAGGTACAACGTTCTCCTCTTATAAAGACAGGTCTTGGATATATTGGAGAATCTTCTCAGGCTTCAGCACCAAATTATCTAAAAGCAGTTACAGCTGGTTTACAACATGCTGCCACTCAGCAAGGGAATAAAGAATCTTTACAGATAAAGCATGATCATCTCAATTCAAAGAACACTAATATGAATGTCCTTCAAAGAAACAGCAATCAACAAGTAAATCCATATAGAATATTTTATGATCGCAAGAATTTCTTCTTCAATGGACAATGTTTCTCATGTCACAATTTCAGTCATAAAGTTGTTCAATGTGCTGCATATAAAACCATCATGACAAGAGAAGTAAGAAAGAAAAGGATTGATATTGAAACAAAGAAGAATACTTATAAAAAAAATTCTCCTCTTCAAAATGAAGTTGAATGTGCTTATTGCAATAACTTTGGCCATGAAGAATCTGAATGCACGAGAAAAGTTCAGCCAAAAGGACATGTTCCTTCAAGCTCCAAAGTATGGAAAAAGAAGGAATTACAGGTTGAAAATTGTGGCATAGTGTTATTTTCAGAAGATGAAGAAAACCAATGGTACATTGATAGTGGATGCTCAAGACACATGACAGCTGATAAAGACAAACTTCTTGCATATATTGCTCTAGAAAAAGAAAAAAATGTTACATTTGGAAATGACACTCCTGCGGTCATTAAGGTAAAAGGGGTTGTTTTTCTAAAAGAAAAGGTGAAAGTTAATGAAGTCATGTATGTGGATGGATTAAAACATAACTTGTTAATTGTAAGTCAAATGTGTGATCAAGGAACTAAAGTTGTCTTTAGTTGAAAAGAATGTGTGGTACGTGATCTTGATATAGGTAAAGCAATTATAAAAGGAAAAAGAACTCCAAACAACCTGTATATATCGAAGAACCCCAAAGAACAATGTTATTTGAGTAAATCTTCAGAAAATTGGCTATGGCATAGAAGGTTGGGGCATCTGAGCTTCTCTCAAATCAACAAATCAAGCGGACGTGAGCAGTGATGATGATCTTCCCAATATTACTCTACCAGAGAGTATCATATGCAAATCTTGCCAATTAGGTAAGCAGACCAGAGTACAATTTAATGCCAAAGAAGGATCATCAAGTAAGCCTCTTGAACTCATTCATACTGACATATGTGGACCTATGAGGAAAAATTCACCACGTGGGGAAGAATACTATATCTTGTTTATTGATGATTTCTCTAGAATGTGTTGGATCGGGTTGATTAAACACAAAGATGAAGCATTTGAGAAATTTCATATCTTCAAAGCACTAGTTGAGAATGAATTAGATCTAAAAATCAAGTGTCTCAGATCTGATCGAGGAGGAGAATTTACATCCAATGAATTCCTTGAATTCTGTGAACAACATGGCATAAAAAGACAATTCTCTATAGCTGGAACTCCACAACAGAATGGCGTTGCAGAAAGAATGAACAAAACAGTTCAACAAATGGCTAGAGCTATCGTTGATGATTCCGGAACACCTGACACATTTTGGGGAGAAGCAGCACATACAATAGTAAACATTCTCAACAAAGCACATGTTCATGTAAATAGTCATAAAACTCCATATGAACTCTGGTATGGTAATGCTCCCACTATAAAGCATTTTAGAATTTTTGGGAGCAAATGCTTTATCAAGAATAATGATGAAAAACTTGGCAAGTTTGAACCCAGAGCAGAAGAAGGAATATTTCTTGGTTACTCCTCTAGGAGTAGGGCATATAAATGTTACAATAAAAGACTTCAGAAGATTGTTGAATGTATTGATGTTGTTATTGATGAGTCTCCTGTAGCTCCAAAAGAAGAAAAGCAAACAATAGATGAAGATGATGATGACACATATCCTTCTACATCAAATAGTAATGATACAAACAGTGAACCCAATGAAGAACCTGAAGAGGATTTGTCTGAAAAGGCTCCATCTAGATATGTTCAAAAGAATAATCCAGAATCTCAAATTTTGGGAGAAAAGGGATCAGGTGTACAAATAAGAAGGAATCTTGTGGGATCTTCTAGCAATCTGGAATTTCTGTCCACTATTGAACCTCACAGTGTCAGTCAAGCTAGCAAAGATGAATGTTGGATTCAAGCCATGAATGAAGAGCTTGATAAAATTGAAAAGAATCACACTTGGGAATTAGTACCAAGGCCTCATGTCAAAAAATGTCATTGGAACTAAATGGATATTCAAAAACAAGTTAAATGAGAATGGGGATGTTATAAGAAATAAAGCTATACTTCTGTGTAAAGGGTATGCTCAACAAGAAGGTATAGACTTTGAAGAAACCTTTGCTCCTGTAGCCAGACTTGAAGCCATAAGAATGTTTCTTGCTTTTTCAAGCTTCCAACAAATCAAAGTTTATCAAATGGATGTTAAATATGCTTTTCTCAATGGAGATCTAGAAGAAGAAGTTTATATAGAACAACCAGAAGGATTCATTTTGGGAAATGATGAAAATCTTGTTTGTAGACTTAAAAAGGCTCTATATGGTCTCAAACAAGCTCTAAGGGCATGATATTATCGTCTTGACAAATATCTTCATCAACAAGGATTTTCAAAGAGGTCTGCTGATAGCAACTTATACACAAAAACCGAAAATGACAAACTATTGATTGTGGTTTTATATGTTGATGATATCATTTTTGGAAGTAATGAAGAGTCTATGAGTCAGAAATTTGCTTCTGATATGCAGCAAGAATTTGAAATGTCTTTACTTGGGGAACTAACATTCTTTCTTGGCTTGCAAGTGCAACAAGCAACAAATGGCATATTCTTATCACAAGCAAAATACCTCAAGCAAATCCTGAAGAAGTATGGCATGGAAGATTGCAAACCTGTAAGTACACCAATGATAACCGGATGTAATCTCAATTCTAATGATGATTCCCCCATGGTGAATCAACCAGAATACAGATCTATGATAGGAAGTCTACTTTATCTCACTGGGACAAGACCAGACATTATGCATGCAGTTGGGATTTTTGGACGATTCCAAGCTAATCCAAAAGAGTCTCACCTTTAGGCTGTGAAAAGAATATTCAAATATCTACAAGGAACTCAAGACTTTGGACTATGGTATCCAAAGAATGTTGATCTTACTCTTCATGCATACACTGATGCAGATTGGGCTGGAAGTGTTGATGACCGGAAAAGCACTAGTGGTGGTGCATTCTATATGGGGCCCCAATTAGTATCTTGGTTCAGCAAGAAGCAAAGCTCCATTACCTTATCTACAGCAGAAGCAGAATATGTGGCTGTTGCATCATGTTGCACTCAAGTTCTCTGGATGGTGCAAACCCTACAAGACTTTCAAATCAAATTTTCACATCCTATCTCCATTATGTGTGATAATAAAAGTGCTATCAGTATCTCAAAGAATCCTGTTATGCATTCCAATACCAAGAACATTCCCATCAAATATCACTTCTTACGTGAACAAGTGCTGGAACAAAAGGTGAAATTGGAGTATGTTTACTCCAAGGAACAAGTTGCTAATATATTTACCAAACCCCTATCCAGGGAAGCATTCGAATATCTCAGACAGAAATTGGGAGTAGTCTCTACCATGTAGAGGATCATGTCTACTTAAATACAGAAGATTAAATTGGTTGTGAGGTGTTGTTAGGCATCTCTGAATGCACAGGCTCAGGGGGAGCATTGGTCATATGAAAAGGATTAATTGTTGGTCATATTATGTTTGAAGATGTGGCATGATCTCAGGGGGAGCATGGCATTATTGGTTCAAAGCTTCTTGATCAAAATCTTTGCCATTGATGTCAAAGGGGAAGGAAAAGCAACAAAGGGCTTCTGTAAGGCCATCAGAGGAAGAGTATTGCCATCAATGCCAAAGGGTGAGATTGTTGGAAATATTTTCATTGATGGCAAAGGAATTGGCAAAGACAGGAGCAGCACCTGAACTATCCATAAGGAAAAAGAGACAGAAAGGTAGCAGAGGTAGCAGATGAGACAGAGCAGTAGAGTTGAATTAGGGGTTTAATACAGTTTGCAAAGGATCTGAAAAAAGGGAGAGCTGCTAGGAAGAGACAAGGTAATAGATTTAAGGACAAATTGAATATCTGGTTAAGATTTGTATATGTTAATGAAGAACTGTGGAATTGTGTTAAGTATGAGTAAATCTGGAATATATATGACCTGTGTGATCAATTTCATAATGGACAGAGGATACCTACGGTGCCTGAAGAAGAATGAAATCATTGTTAAGGATATGTGTATTATATGTGTATTGACTGATGTAATTCTTGAGTGGAATCCCCTGAATCTCTGTATGAGTCTCTGCGAATGGAGTTAAAAGTGAAACCCTGTTGAGGAATCATGGTGGTAGGATTCGAATTCCAGGATGAGACCTTCTTGTAATGAAGATCTGGCTTAGTTTGATATTTGCAGTCATGGAATTACTTGGTTGAATATATAGGGGGCTCTCGAGGCATTCAGTGTATCCATTGAAGAACTTAATGGTGGCAGAGATATGATGTTCTTGAATGTACAGGTAGAAGCGGAACTGTGATAGGATAGAACTCCGAAATGGAAGGTTGACATGTTATATATATCATAGAAGAATTGAGGAATGACATTGAATTGTCATGAGTCAATGTTTATAAGGAAATCTCGTCGGAAGAGAACTACATTTGTTCGTTGGTTATTGGAATCCTGCCAAAGATAGACCAGAGTTATAGCGCAAACCCAGACTAACCCTTTGGAATCATGAACGAAACCTTGAGCAAAGGGCAGAACCACAAAGGAGGAACAGTGAAGGCGGTTTATGGTTTTCATCGCACCGCTCTCATCGGGCAAGCGGTATTCAACACATATCCCTGTAGGATTCTACAAAACCACTTTTTACTGTGCGCCATCACGCGTTATAGTTCGACCCAGGACGCCCAGCGATATCGTTGAGCGCCGTAGATCTGGGAAGGGGTCATCGGATGGTCGTCATTTGTTCAAGGTGCACGAAGATTAACATAGGTACGGCAGGCCATCGCATGTTAACGATCGGTATCGGAGGTCGAGCGATATGCTTATACGCCGTTGATCTGGAAGCTTGCTAATCTAATGGTGAGCAGATGCTGGACTTGCGCGAAGTTTACCTATGGTACCATGCGCGTATTTGATTGGCTATTGACTATATTTGTGGGCTCGGGGTTAAAGGTTTACCATATTATTGTGAAGGATTAAAATGTGAAGGGTTAACTTTAATCCTAAAGTTCTGTTCGAAATTGTAAATATATTTATTTATCAATTTCTTCAAATTGATAAAAAAAAATTAAAGGAGATCAAAAAGCCCCGTGGAATAAACTAAAAGGAATATTGTCAGAGGAATACAACTAGTGGTTCGTGGTTTTGACTCATGGTTTTAATAAAGGGAAAACTATATAAGGAGAGGAAAAATAAAGAACGAGGTGTGCATTGTAAGGGTGGTGAATAAAAATTTCTAAAAATAATACCTGTATGGGTGATCTCTGTTCTTAACTGATAAATCTGAAACTACGATGCACCCTTGAATATAATGATGAATCTCTGGTGTGAATGATGGACGAAATCATGAGGAACTGGTGTGAGTATACAAAAAATAAATAAATCTGGTGACCGGCAAGGTATGTCGTATATGACAGTTGATGAAACGTGGTCTGCAGTGGTGCTGAGGGTCAAAGCCTTTAGAGAGGGGGTTGTAGCTCCCTTCCAGTGGTAGCTGGTAAACGAGAGCAGGGGGTACTAGCTCCCTTCCAGGAGAGGCTGGTAAACGAGAGAAGGTTGAAGCCTTCTATAGGTGGGTGCCTGCGTGCTGGTCTAAGTCTGCACCAGCATATATTGTAAGAAGTTTTCTCTACAATAAATATTGAAGACTGAGATTACAGCAGTGGTGGTTTTCTCCCGAATTGGGTTTCCACCTTAAATCCTGGTGTTCATATGTGTTGTTTTGTGTGATGGTTTGGTCTGTTATTTCTGTTCATGCTTAATGCTTATCTGATGCAATACTCTAAGTATAGACATAATAAGAAGTCTGGACATACATATTGGATGCAGTACTGTAACATATGGTTTTAAGAGAAAGAAAAGAAAAATTGTTCAGTCCTAAATACTGATTCACCCCCCCCTCTCAGTATTTTTCCCAACAAAATTTTCTTGCCTCCTAGTATCTAAGATTTACTGTTTATCCTTCCATTCATTAATCAATGATTCCTAGGCCTATTTGAGACTCCACCCTCCAGGATTTACTCTATATCCCACCATTCACTGGTAAAGGATTCCTAGGTCTACTGAGGCACACAAAAATTTGACTTTACCACAATCCCACCTTATCCAGTCTAGGGCTTCCTAGGCCTTTTTTTATTTCTTTATGAGACCACCTCACTCAGTTTCGAAACCATCACGAAATATAACTCAACCAAATACAAGGGAACCCATCACACCATGGTTATCCGAAAATGGAAAGGAAAGTCTTAATAACACTATCACACCAAGCCAGTCCCATGCCAATGACAAAAATAGAACCAAATACCCACAAGAATGTTCCACGCATGCAAAATATTGCAAGGAAATTACACATTAAAATATATACCTGCAAGTAATATCATTTTAGTTGCTCGATCCTGCTCCTTCTTGCTTGATCTTTGCTTCCCTTTTCCTTCTTTTTCCTTTCTTTTCTTTCCTTGATTAAATGCTAAAGTGCTCCAAGAAACCTCTAAGTATCCAAGAATGTGAGAGAGATATAATAGAGAGAGATCTTGAAAATAGAACTTACAAAAGGTACCTACTGATCTTCAAAAGTGTTTTTTATTAATGAGGCCTCTAATTTCTTAATTTTTCCATTATTTTCCTTCATTTTCCTCCTAACGTGCAGCCTGTGGCCTTTCACCTTCCTTTTCTCCTTATTTCCATTATTCCATAAATAAAATTCCAATTAATGCCTCATTCCTTTCCAAAGACTTTGGAAATTTCCCTTAACCATAATAAACCAAATGAAAACTCACACTAGGAGTTTTTTCCCAACATTCATCTTCGAAAACATGTCCCATAACCTTCGTTATTATTTTTCCTTTGTTAACTTTATTACATGGATTTTTAACCATGGTTGTTATAGAACCTTCCTGCTTTGGGGAACTACATCCTCGGTGTTCAATGACACCTACAACCAACAAGATTTCTAAAAGAAAAACATATTACCCATAGAGCTTTATAACTTAGCTCATTGTAGTATTTACAATGATCAATCTGCTAAGAAGAAAAACAACATGACAACCATAACAACATGTCACCCTTACTGCTTATTGGATATTTATAACACAACTAATGGTGGTATTTACATCCATTTACATATGTACATATACCAAAACATCATACCAAAACAGATTCTCAAACATCGAATAGAGAAGGATACATAGCCTGCATTTTATCTTTCATCTCCCATGTAGCTTCATTGGACCCAAAGTGCTTCCACTGCACTTTAACCTAATCGATTGATCGTTTCCAAGGAATTAGCATCTTTCTCTAAAAAACACATTTTTGTTCCTACTGGAAGTATCCTTTTTGGGCTAGGGTCCCCTACGGTCAAGTTTAAGTTAATTTTTTATTTTGTTAAAGTGAAATGCACAGGTCAAGGGGCATTTGGGCGGGTGAAAGCTCCTTACTTTTGTAACGGGTAAAAGGGTAAAAAATGGGGCTCAAACCATTATTTTGAGCTCATGGTTTCAACATGTCTAATTCATATAAAAAGGCATGTAAGAGTCAAGTAAGAATCAATGAAATCAATGAATGAATGATCTGATGTTTATGTGATTTGGGAAAGTTTTTGTGATAATTCTGAGTAGAGAGAATCTCCTGCGGCTATGTGCATGGAGACCTAATTCTGAGGATGTGTACGATAACTCTGGGGCTATGTGTGCAAGAGACAGAATTGTAATCATTGAAGATCTGCTAATACAGAGAAGTTTTGGCGAAAGTATTTTTTTTACTTTCATGATTTATGTTTATGTGTTGACGTGTTGATTTTATTACTACTTCGGGTGAGACTTTGGTTTGTGTAAGTAGAACATTTCCAAAAGGGCCGGTAGTTTGACATTTTTATTGGTTGCACAGAACAATCTGAACCTGGGTCACGACCCCTTAAGCCAAAAAATGGTTTCACTGTTGGGACTGGGATCTGTTTGAGGGAGATTTGATGTTGTGGCACCCAACTAAGCCAAAATTATAAGATTGTTTGGATATAAAGGTGCACGATTTCATGCTCCAAGAGAACTGGAATATATGATTATATACTAAAGAGTGGGAACAAATATTTATTTATAGGGAGTAGCACAAAATTTTCTTTGCATCCTTTGCAACCGAACTACATGAGTGATTATCTCAATTTGATGAGTTTCAGACCTATGTGAGGGACGAAACAATCACTAAGTGGACTCCCAGGTTGATTCAGAAATTGGAAAAATCCAGCAATAATATTACCCAGGCAGTAGATTACTGGATAAATAGAATTTTGGGTGGATTTGTCACTAAATTTTCTATTGACTCCTGTGTGTCATATTTTGAAGCTCAAAGAAGGTTTTTCAAAGGTCCTCGAATTAAGTTCCTATGCTCTTTAAATCTGTGGATTAAAATTCTCTTATGTGAAAATGGTACTTTGCGCAAACATACTAAGTGAATTTTCAGAAGAGGTCAACCTAGATCTACGTGTAGTTGAAAAATTCATAACACAAACACAGATGGATATTTTGTGTACAGTCCCCTCAAAGGAATATCTGACAGTGAAGAAGAGTCTGAAACAAGTAATTCTGGTTAATAAGTGCAGTCTGAAGAAAGGACTACAACTGCGCTTCTCATCCCATCTACCCCACTCCTAAATACACCTCACACTCCACTACACTCCACTCCCCCTCCACCTCCAGCACCAGTATTCGATATGGCTAACTCTATTAAGATGTAGACTTTTAAGGGTATCAGGAATGAAGACATTAAATAATTTTGGTTCACCACAGAGGTTGTGTGGAAGGCACAACACATTAATGATGATTGTGTTAATAAATCACAACTTGCTACTGCATTCCAAGAACATGTGTTGGACTGGTATATGAGGCATGTAGCTAATAACCCAAATGCAAAGATAGATGATGTAAAAAATGCATTGAAGGAATAATTATGAAAGCCAAATTCATATTCTTAATGTGTTAACAAATTAAAGGATATTCATCAAGAAGTGAATGAGACCATATGGGAAGCAAATCAATAGTTAAAACATATCATTAGGGATGGGAGATTCACCATCAATTATGATAAACATAAAGAATGGTTCATTGAAATTTTATTGCCACATTTGCACCTCCCTTTGTCTCAACAAAAGATCGTATCCCAGGCTGAAGCTATGGAAATCGCGATGAAACTAGAATCTTCTCCAATTCAGAATGCGCAGGCTAGGGTTCAGCAGATTCAGAGTCAATTTGATACCTTACACTTACAAATACAAATTTCACAGAAGAAGAATGAGAAGGACGTGCATGTAGAGATATGGTGTGTGCATTGCAAAGTTGAAGGAAACTACAATGAGAAATGCCCCGTATATGCTGAATATCTTGTAGTTGGAGGACCGAGTCTGACCAAACCTAATCCAGAGGTTGGAGAACCACCAGGTGCGAACCCTCCAATATGGTGCGCAATATTTCTTGTAGCCAGACACCACCCTAAAAAATATTTTCCTAGGTTGCAGAAATATGTTCCAAAGAACAAGAAGCTATATTGCAACTTTTTTCGATCTATAGGCCATGATAAGAAGAATTGTCACAGTTTTGAGCTAATGATTGAGCAAGTTTTGACCTACAAAATGCAGTCAGAAAGTAGAGGTATAGATTCACCTGCATCACCCTTTGGGTGAGGAGGACTTCAGGGCCGAGGGTGTGGACGAGGTGGAGGAGTTGGTCATCGAAGAAGCCATATTATCTATTATAAGTGTGGAGAATTTGGCCACTTCATGTGTGACTACATGAACCAAACACAATAATATTGTAGGTATTGTCAGCATTTTTGACTATGTAATTGAAGATTTCCCTGTTCTATTTGTGAATATGCAAGAAAATAAGACTTCGACATCTACATGAAACATGCATATGATGAGGGTCGAGACACACGATGAAGAGCCTAGTGTTAATATTGTGACCATAAGTGGTATAATAGTTGGTGAAGATAAAGTTGAAGGTATGAAACCTGCTGCAGTTGTTTAGGTTTGAATAGACCCTAATAAGAAGGAAGGATTTAAATTTCAGAAGTAAAAGTGTACTTTTAAAGAAGCAAAGAAGAACTATATGAACCCTAGAGTGTCGACATCAAAAGTATCAATTAGGCCTATTAATACCACAGAGGTGAACAATCCAGCTGAACTGAAAGTGTTTTTGCATGCTTGTATTAAGCTTCTGGGTAATAAGAAGGCGGTTGAAAACCTGCAAACATTAATTGATAACTGTACCGAGAAGGAACACCCCTAGAAGGAATATAGGGTTGTCAAAAAAACTACGAAATCAAGAGAAGGATGGGGTGAGAAATGCGCTTGATTGCTTAGATAGGGGACTTTGATATGGATCAAGTCATTCTGGATATGGGATCCAATGTAAGTGTACTACCTAAGAAAAAATGGCAGAGAATGGGATAACCTAAGCTCGAATGGTCCACAGTTCAACTGTGCATGGCTAACCAGCAGAAGGTTATCCCAATGGGAAGACTCCATAGGGTATTAGTTGATATTAAAGTTTTAAAGGTGTTTGCTGACTTTGAAGTCATAGAAATTTTTGATGATACAAATCTGTATCCTACACTGCTAGGCTTAGACTAGGCTTTCGACATTGATTTTGTTATTAACCTCAAGCGCAGGAGCATGGTATTTGAAAGAAATGGGACAAGGGTTGTGGTCCCTATGGATACTATAGAAGGAGCAAGGTACAATGAGTTGGTGTGCGATGAATATTCCGATGATGATATTGATGATGTCTACAAATTGACTGCGAGGGATGAGGATTAGATCAAACCCACAATGGATGGTCAGCTTAGTTGGAAGAATGATAGTTCATTCTTATCAAACCCACATGAGGAATTGGAAAACCAACATAGTTTCTTACATGAATTATCCACAGTACGATATAATCAGGTAACCATATATTTGCATTGTATATCCTCTAAGGTATGTGAAATGCCACACTATGATGGTATAGGTGATGTAAATATATTTTTAGATGCATTTGAAAGGGATGTTTCAAATGAACATTGATTACACATGCTTGATATAGCCCTGTGCTCAACCCAAATGCACTGGTGGGGAAATCAAAAGAAAATATTGCTACTTTGAAGGAATGCCATCAAATTCTACTACTGTGATTCGATAGCCCCAACACCTGAATGAAGGGAACATATTTAGGTATAGAGGATTTGCGCATTCATTTATCTAGTTGGACTACAGTTTGGGGAGAGGAGCTATAGCCAGAATGGGCTCACATATTCATCGATACATTAGACAGGGTACTCATGCATTGGTACTTGGAGATTGATCTGCGACATGGTACTGCAGAATGGGTTGTGGTGAAATAAAGATTCAATTTGACTTTCAGCTTTGAAATTTGGTTCGAAAGCATCGATGAGGGATTACAGGAGATTCGAGATGTTATATTTTATATGCCAAAAGATTTGGCGGTATGGGCCTCACCAGAATGGAATGCACATATAGATTCTAGATTTGAGTGTCAAAATGTGACCACTGAATGCAATGAGGAGGATCCAAGAAACATCAACATTCCTGAATCTAAGGGTCAACGCGTAGTTGTTGGAACAAAGATTGCATTGCCATATGTTACTGAACCTGCTAAAATTAGGAAAGTTAATACTGGGACAGAAGAGCAGCCTAAGTTTTCCAGGATAGGGGATTATTGGGATGAAGATACAGTGGGTAAGATTGTAGAGCTTCTTACTGAATATGAATATTTGTTCCCTACTAAATTTTCGGAGCTAAAATGGATTATTGGAGATCTTGGTGTGATGAAAATCACCTTGAAACTAGATGCTAGGCCTATCAAGCAGCACCCTTACAGGTTGAACCCAAAGTACAAGAATTTTTTTAAGGAAGAACTGGAGAAAATGGTTACTACAGGAATTATTGAGCCAGTAGAGGAATCATATTGGGTATGTTCCATGGTACTCCAAGAAAAGAAGGAGAAAGGTGAAATAAGGATTTGCGCTGACTTGCGAAAATTTATTGATGCCGGTGTGCATGATCCTTTTCCGACCCCATTCTCAGATGAGGTGTTGGACAATGTAGGAGGGCATGAAGCCTATTCATTTACTATTGGATTATCAAGATATCATGACAAAAGGATAGCGCCTGAAGACCATAGCAAGACTACCTTTGCGATGGAATGGGGTTAATTCTGTTAGACTCCTATACCAATAAGTGTCATATATTATGATTGACTTGATCAGCAATGTAATATGTTCATACCATTTCTTGTTACAAAGGTTTTCCATATTGTCAAAAAAAAAAAAAAAATTTAAAAAAAAAAATGTAAAGAGGGTATACCCTAAAAGAAAAATCAAAGGGTGAAAAAATAAAAATGGCCAAAAAAGTGAAAGAAAATGAACCCCACCAAAAGAAAGGCCAAGGAAAGTGTGCAAGTCTAAATGCCACTACTTTTTTCTCTTATATAAATAAACAAATTGTGTGCAACTTGTATTTTATGCCACAATTTATGAACAATCAAACAGTTTAAGCTTGGTTAGTTCATTTTTCAATTTTATGTTTTAGAGATAGAGAATAAAATTTGACCAAACTGTTTAATCTTGGCAGATAAGTAGATAGGTAGAGTAAATAAAAGGAGCTCAACAGTTTAATCTGAGCCCTTGGATGTAATAAGGTTAGAATTAGATAGATTTCTATATGTAAAAGAAAAAGCATGATAAGGGTTTGCCAGTCTAAGTGCACCCTAATAAAGAAGAAAAAATGGTAGGGTAAAGTAGGTAGGGTAGGTAGATGTTTTTGTAGAATTACATGTGATGGATGATGACTCTAGATGTGATAAAAACTTTACTTTCATCACAAGTACAAGGCAGACATTACGCTGGAAGAATTTCAAGTAAAGAAAAGTCAAATTTATTAACTTCCCTTCTCATTTTTCCCTAAAAATTTCACTAATTTCCTCTAAGTACTATGGCATTTGAAAATTAGAGGGGCTCAAGGCATTTCCTTGACTTTTGGAGGGACCAAACGCTCGGCCCAATAATTGGAAAAGCCTAAGTATTTAAAACCATTCATCATGTCATTCATTCACTTCTAAAAAATATTTTCCTAAGTAAAATCCCATTTTACTTAGGAAAATTATGCAATATTTCATAAAAGCCCTATTCATTCAAGCATAAGTTAAATACATTAACCTAATGTTTTACACTTAGCACTTCCATTCATTTTTCATATTAATTTTTAACTTTATTATTTAAATCCCTATGTAAATTTCCCCTTTTTCCCATATTATTTTAATTCCCAAATTAATACATTATCCCACCCTTTTGGTTGAAAAATAACCATATAATTATTAATTGTGATTAATTGGTTGAAATATCCAATTAATAAATAAAACCGACACTCCGCCGTATAAAGGGATTAATTAACCCTCATGGTTAATTAATAACCTAATCCACCAATAGAATTCCCCCCGATGCAATTATTTCATAATAAATTACATTGGGCCCGCACTTTAAATTTCTCGTCATCTTCCCTTTCCGAAGATTGTTCAATCGACCAATCTGAGATCTACGGTTGACGTCCATATCGCTGTGCCTCCGCGTCCAAATGATAATGCGTGATGGCAAAGCGGTTTTTTGAACAGTGCCGCGCCACGTGTCGTTTATCGTATGGAATCGCTCACCCTCCTCTTAAAACCGCCCATCCCCAAAAGCTATGCGATAAATACCACTTACCGCTTGCCTCTCGTGACAAAGCCACCATACTTACTGACGTCATCCATTAAAAATAATAAAAAACCCGCCAACCTTTGAATTTGCAAATAAAACAAATGTACTCACGTCATTTTCACTATCTCATGCAGTGACCAGTGTCCCATGCAACGAATTCCAAAATCAACTGTCGAAGTTTGTCAACCGCCTCCTTGCTGAAGAAAATTGTAGAATTCATCCGCCATAGCCAACACCTGTTTTAGCTACTGTGCATTTCCCAGAAAATAGGTATTTACCCAAATTCCCATTGACCTTTGTAAAATCCTGGTTTTTGTTTTAATTCCACACGAAAAACTGAAACAGGGTTCAAAATTGGTCTTCATTTCATTCCTCAATTGCAATTGCATTCCAAAATCTGTGATTGTGCCCATTTGTTTTCATCAAAACCCGAATTCATTTCTGAATCAACAAGAACCAGAAATGGAAATTCTCGTGGCTTTGAATGTCGCACCCCTAAATGCCCCTCACAGAGATTTAGACTATCTGGCTTTAGTAGATAGGGATTTTCAAGTTAAAGACCTTGTCCTTAGTGAAAATCCTCTTCGAATTATTTTCCACTCAGAGATAACTGCCTGAACAGCTCTGACATTTTTGGATTATGGGAATCCAATCTTCCCATGTATCTTCTCCCCCTAGTCCACATTTTTCCTAAAATAATCCATTACTACCATACCAATTATGATCCCAATCAACGAGCAATCTTGTCCCCGAGTCAAACTATCATGTTCCCAATAACTGCTGAGTCTATCAATGAAATGTTACAGTTTCATCCTCGTCAAGCCCTGACTCCCCTCTCCATGGGAGATTTACTTGAGAAATCAGCCAATTTATCCAAATAAGAGTTAAATCACCTCTCCCAAACCTTCATGTTGCCAGAACATTAGCCCAAAGGCCCTCCCCCTTATGGTTATACCTTTTTCACTGATGTGGGCAGGCTTATTTTGAATATGATATCCTCTATAATGAGTTTCAATACTAGTGAATATGTTGATCAATTAACCCTAGTATTGTTGTCAATTTTTACCCCTAGACAGCCCCCTGCTATCAAATATGATTTTGCTTCCTACATTGCTGATAAAATCCATGATCAGTTCATGAGATTGGAAAATGAGAGAGTGTTCAAGTATTCCTCTGTTATATATCATCTCATGCTTTACTGCCAATCAGAAAATTTTCCTTTCCAGGTCAAGAAACTTGATGCCAAAGGAAACCCTAGGTCTGTAATCTTTTGGTCTACAATCACTCATATTTCCTCTGATTCTCCTTATTCTTACAATGAGTTCATTGACCTATTTTTGCACCCTGCAACTAGTTTATTAACAGGAGACTCCCCTCCTAGGGTCAATAATGACATGAAGAAAATTGTCCAACTTTATAAACAATACAGGATAGGTGATTGGTACCTATACCGAAATCATACAGAAATTAGAATATATGGGTGTGAGTTATGCCCTTTCAAGTTACCAAAATATGTCCCAATGGGGCTCTTTTCTTTAGAGTATTTTAGATTTATGATAAATTCAGACATAGTTCATTTTTGCAATGCAAAGAAAAAAGCTCAACTCAGAATTAAAAGTCAATTAGGTCCTTTTATCTGCAATTCTAGGGATGCAGGAAAATAAGCTAAAAGAATCTTAAAATACTATCTCAAATTACAAAAAAGTTTCTACTGGGTACCTTATGACCCAAACAGCTTTATTTGTGATAGAAGGATGAAAAACAAATTATCACCGTATCTTCATCGTAGAATCCCAGAAATTGAACAATTTTCCAATATGGATGAATGGATGGAAGGGACATTGATAGAATAAGATAGTGAACAGGTCAGTGTTGAAAATGTTATGAAAGACCTTGAAAAAATACTTGACCTAGACTCTTTTGAATAGGTGCAAAGACCAGGAATTGGTCCTTCTTCTACTGGAACTTCTCAGCAAAATTTACAGGAAATCAGTGCATTGGCCACAGTAGCATCTAAAGGGAAGGAGAAAGAGGCTGATATACAAGTTACAGAGAAATTCACAATGACAGAACATCCTGAAACTTCTAAAGAACAGGGTCAAATACATATTTCTCCTACTCAGACTAATGTGGCAGAAATTTCAACTTTACAAACTCCTCTCAATGTAGAAAAAGGTAACAAGAGAGGTGCAGAAGCAGCTACCCCTATCAGTGGATCTTCATAACAGCCTGATATTAAAAGAAAAAAATTGAATCCTCTTCCAGAAGTAGAATATGTTCAAGAAATCCCTGATAGTCAGAGGAGAGAAGAATTAAGTAGTCAGCAAACATGTACAGTCAGTGGAACATCCACTAATTCACAGAGGAAAGAACTACAAAGGCAGCAAAGTGTAGAAGTATCTTCTTTCAAACCACCAGTAAAATATTCCGGGGATATTAAAAGGACATTCATAAATATAAAGGCCAGAAATGATCCACTAAGACTTCAAGTTTAAAATTTGAAGATGGCTCCTAAGAATCAACAAAGATTGATGTCAGCCTATGACATCCAACAGGGTAAAATGATAATGAGTCACTTCAAACCCAAAGTGCAGCAGCCTCAAATAGCTGCAGATTATATCAGAACTAATTTTGAAGTCATAGCAAAGGATATTCATCCTTTGGATCAGATTGAGCTACATAAACAAACAGGTGAAATGATTTATTCTATGTTGACTGATAAATCAATGATAACCCAAAGATTACAGGATTATTTGGAGAATACTAATGTTAAATTGCATCTTGAGAAAGCCTCTTCCCAAGCTAAGGACAATATAATAAATACTTTGAAGGAAATAATTATTGGATTGGGTCATAATCCCAAAGATGTCAAGGGTATAGAAGCCTTGATCAAGAAGAAAGATTATGATATTGCAGCCTTGAGAAAACAACTAAAGTTACCAACCTCAAGGCATCCACAGACTGCAGAAATCATAAAGAAAAACTCTGAAGAAGAATTGATGGATTTCCTCTTGAAACTGAATGAGCAACTTAATGAAACTGAAAAAGAGCTTGAAAAGGCATTAAAAGACAAGAAGCTTGATATTTCAGCATCTACAGCAGAAGTAATTACAGGTACAACCACAACAAGTCAGCCAGTAGAATTATCATAGGTCAATGCTTCCAATTTAAGTACCGAAGAATTAATAAAATCAATGGAGGAATTGAAACTCCAAGTGACAAAGCTCCAAAGAAAAAAGGTACAATTCACCACTTTAGAACAAAAATATGATCTCTTAAAGATAAGGGTTGCAAAGAAAACAAGAGACGTCAACAGATTAGAAAAATTGGTCAGAGAATTGGAGAAGGATCTCACATTGGAGAAGCCTTTAAAGGAAATAAAATAAATTCTTTGGGACAACATCATTCAGTCAATAGAAGATGTTTGGCCATCAATTCAAATAATGTATGAGCAAAATGATTTAGTTAAATTTGCTCTAGAATAAATCTTAAAGGCAAGAGAAGAATTAGAAAACATGCCTGAAGAAGCCAACGAACTTATACACTTTTTGAACACTAAGAACAGATATCAACTTGAATAACTCGGCATCCAAGACAGAACAGGAACAATTTTGGAGATAAAAAGAGTTTTTACTAAAAGAACTCTGATGCAGAATTTAGAACAAAGATGCTCTTATATGCAAGAAGAAATCAATGCCTTCACAAAAAGATTGAATAGACTGTTGAATAAAGGATTTCCAAGTCCTTTAGTTTCAGAGGATAAACTAATGAACCTTGAAAGTTATGTTGATAAATTGAACAAGCATGCTGACAATCAGGCCAGCTCCTCAACTAGCTCATCAGTAGCAGCATTGCCTACAGGCAAAAATCTTCATGACAGATTGGAGAATTTGTTTTATCTCGAGCATGAGGTAAAGCATTTATTCCCAATTCAGCCTACTTTCTTCAGATATACAGAGACAGATGAAACTCTGAGGAAGCTGCAAAGAACCAGAATACCGAAAGATAAATGGTAGGAAGAAATGTTCGGACTTTTGTAAATATTATCCTTGCATGAATTTTGATTATTTACTACAGTAAGTCATGATAAGAAGGATAAAAGGATAAACAGAGGTTAAAGTGTATCAGCACAAGTAAAAAGTATCAGTGAAACAGAGCAGCCAGCACAAAATTACCAAAGAGGACAGCATCAAGCCCAATCATAGGGCCTGCCTCCAGGACATTCTCAAAGGGAGGAAACAACACAACATCAGTTATCCTTTCCCTTATCTACGAGATCATCTGTCTCTATTTTCTTGTAATATATCCATGAGTCATCCTAGATTATATCTCATTTTGTTAGGAGATATTTTTATAATTCTTTGTATAAATACTCCCTCAATTGGAGTATTGGGGGGTGGATTCTTAGACTTTTCCGTAACATTGATTACTTTAGAATAAAGTGTTGTCAGACAAATTTCATATGCCCAGCTAGATAAGGAATTGATGCAAGGGACTTTTCATAGGATTCTTGAATCAAACAATGGATCAATAAGTCATCTATCTCTTATGTTTTGAAGTTTTATACTTGTTTATTATATCATTTGTGTTTCATATCTGAATAATAAACGAAAAGGAATAATTCAGAAAGTGCTTTAGTGCAATCTGTTTTCAATCGTTATTGTTCTTAATGTTTTCTTCTAAACTAGTTTAAACAGTGAATTCTTAATTGCTCATGTTTTCTAGTTTATTCATTTTGATTATTTGATAAAGAATTCTTAATTTCTCTTTGCCAACAATCAGTCAAGTTCCCTCTTTTGAATATATTGAAGAATTCTTAGTTTCCCTTCATCCATTTCAAGTCCATTCCATTCATTTAAGATTTATGTTTGTTCCCTATTTGATTACCTTTCCCTGTGAGACCATCTCTTGTTGAGAAACTTAATCTAGTTAAGCCATATTCTTTGACTCCATTAGCCCAATGGCCTAAATTACTCAGTATTACCCTCTACTATAGAATTTCATCACCCAATTTCAATCAAAATCCCTGAACTTTCATAACTAGCCTAATATATTTCAAAACAAAGCTAAATTTTACAGAGAGAGCCTTCTCTAGGTACAGATTGGCTAGATTATGTACCTAAAAGTTGGTTTGTGGTTACCTCAGACCCCTTTCCTCTTCCAACAACTTCAAGGAAAATCTAAGTGATAACATAGTGGCGACTCCACTAGGGACCTGAATAATTTTATTGTTACTATTGTTTTCTTTATAAACTACAGACGAAGCCTGAAGTTAGCCAGGTAGATTTTGAACTGCTTTTTCTCTATAATTGCATAAGTAAATAAATGTTGCTTCAGTCTATCTCCGGTCTAGTTTATGAACTGAACTTTGGTTTCAAACATTTGATCAGTTCCTCTAGTCAAATGAAACTTTAAGAAAATTTAAATCCAATATCAAAAATTTCTTAAAAATATTGTCGAAGTTGTGTTTTTCATTCCATTTAGACAAAAAACCAAAAAAAGAAAAACACCTAGAAACCTAGCTTCAAAAAGGACTCATTACACCAGGGCCAATCCTGACCCAAATCCTTCGCCTGTGTTTGAAAATTTGAATCTGATCCCTAGAATTCTTAGGAGACAAGAGAGTCAAGAAAGCTCTGGTAGTTCTCGACCTCTTTATAGATCAATATCCTGTCCTGTGAAGTGGATTTATCTTGAGGACGAACCATTTGATGAGAAATTTGAAACCTCTTTATTTGTAAATTTTTCTGAATCTGAGTTGTCCAATTTGGTTCTAGACCCAGTATTTCTTGAAGATTTACAATTTGAATTTGTTACTTCACATCTTGATAAACATTTGCTAAATTCCATACAATCTGAGTTTACCTCTGAAGGAACATCAAATATTTCTGTGATCACTTTAGCCTCTCCAAGTTCATCAACGTTTCATCAAACATCTCAACCTCCAACTACCTCTTCTACTCCTCCATCCACTACTCATAGACCAACTTCACCTGCTATTTCATCGCTACCTCCTACAATGGTAAACAGATATGCTCCTTTAGTATTACCAGCCAATCTAGGGGCTATGCCCCAAGACTACCAAACTAAAATCACTCCCTTTGATGGTTCTAGTACTTATACTACACAACAACATACTAAAAAGATAACCGATTATTTTGAGATTTATGAAATAGATGTTGATGATGTAAGAATGAGAATATTTGTCCAAATTTTTACTAGAGAAGTCAGAACCTGATTTAGAGCCCTTCCTGCGAACATTGTTACTGACTTACAAGCTCTTTATAGAACATTTTTAAACAGATGGGAAAAGAAGAAAGATCCTCTTCAAATATTATCAGACTTTGGAAAACTAAAGAGAGGACCAAATGAGACTGTGCAAGATTACATCACCAGGTTCAATGATGCTTACTATGCCATTCCCCAAAACCTTAGACCTCCTCCAGATTCAATATTAATCAAATTCCCTGATGGATTTGATTCTGATATGGCGTATCAGCTTAGGGAAAGAGCTCCTCAAACTTTAGAAGATATGCAAAGTATAGCTGTTAGTGTTGAAGCTAACCTAATAGAGAAACGAGCTAGAGCCAGAGCTGAAAGGAGAATGCCTTTAAATGAAGAACCATTAGCTTTTGAAAAGAAACTGGATGCTATTATTAAAGGGATGGAAAGGCTAGGAGATAGAGTAGAAACAATTGAAAATAAATCTCCCTGGGATGTTCAACCAGGAAATACTGGGAGAAATCCAAATTTCAGAAGGAACCAAAATCAAAACACTGGAAAAACTGGTCCTGACCAGAATATTAGGCCCCCATTCCAGGAAAATTATATTGAAGCCTCAACTTCTGAGGAACCAACTGAATATGCTCAAATAAATAACTTTACTGAACGCAAGAACGAACCAGAAGTTTTCTTGACCCAAGATGATCAAGAAGCTCACATTCTTAAGAAATTTCAAACTCATTCAGGAGAATCATTTGACTTTAAGGAAGGATATGATACAGCCATTTATGAAGTTCACAAGAAATATAATTTGAGGAGTAGAAGAATTGATGTCCCGGAAATAGGTAAACAGAAAGATAAAAAACATCCCCTCAAAGGTAATACCAATACTACCCCTGTACATATTCTTTCTAGATCAAATCCTAATCCTGCCAACCCAATAATTGAAGATGTATCCAATACTTAATTGAATAACAGACAACTTTCCAATACTCTTCCTCCTAAAGGAAATGTAGAAGAACCTCCAGAGGTTGATTCGGAAACAACTTCAGCCCACAACCCCACTCCTGAAAAGGAGAAAAATACCGAAAACATAGAAGATAAAGAGAATCCAACTATTCAAAATACAAGAACTCAGACTGAAAAACCTTTTAATCTAGAAGCTGAAGTAGGCAAATTAAAAATAGCCGTTCCATTGTCTGAATTAGCTAAACATGATGTCTACCAAAGTCAAATCAATAGATCACTTAATATTACTGGAATTGATGACTCAGTAAATGTTTTTGATGAACAACCTAGATTATTATTTGGCCCTGAAGTAAATGGAAAACTAGGAAGTGGAGGGACTCCTCCATTCTATGTGAGTTTGAATATACATGATAAAATACTTCATAATGCCATGCTTGGTTCTGGGGCATCTCACAATCTAATGCCCAAGGCTGTAATGGAGAAATTAAACCTAGACATCACTAGACCATACAAAGATCTTTTTTCTTTTGATTCAAATCAGGTGAGATGTTTAGGGTTAATCAAAGATTTTTGTGTTTCACTGGTTCAATACCCTACAAAAACAATTTTGATGGATATAGTAGTAGCAGATATTCCTCCAAAATATGGTATGCTATTGTCCAGATCTTGGGGTGCAAATCTTGGAGGATCTCTTCAATTGGACATGTCATATGATACTATTTTAGTGTTCGGCCAACCTAAGAGAGTATACAAAGAAACTTTAATGAAGTATGTAGTCAGTAGTTAGGAGAAACCTGAGAATTTCCCCATCTACTCATTACACTCTGATATGGATTCATTTATTCTTTATAATGCTGAAATTTATCCTCTTATTGAATTAGAAGTACCAGCAACAGAACCAAAAGAAATTACAAATGAAAAATCTAATGTTCAAATCCAGGAAATCTCCGAGGACAATGAGAAATTAGATACCCAAGAGAAACCAAAAGAAAGTAAAAAACCAGATCTCACTGTTAAGAAAGTTCCTGAAACTCCTGATACCAATTATGAACATGAAATTCTTTGGCACCTAGAATTTGATGGTTCCGTTAATAAATTAGTAGCAGGAGCTGGAGTTTGGGTGCATAACCTTGAAAATGATCATGCTGAAGGCCATGCCTATAGGTTAAATTTTAAATGCACAAATAATATGGCAGAATATGAAGCTCTTTTGCTAGGTCTTAAACTTATCAAAAGATTAGGGGAAATTAGAGTGTCTGTCGTAGGAGATTCTGATTTAATCATTCAATAGATCAAAGGTCACTTTCTGACAAATGATCCCAGACTGAGAGAATATAGAGGAACAGTTGTAGAGATTCTGAATACTTTTCTGCAGACTCAGCTTGCTAAAATCCAAAGAAAACAAAATTTGCATGCTCATAGTCTTGCAATGTTTGCCAGCACTTGTAAGTTACCATTCGAACCTAATCATCAGTTTACAGCTGAGATTAGACATAGACCAGCCATACCAGACAATTTTAAGAATTGGCAAGTGTTTGCAAATGAAAATCAGATTAACAATTTTCTGACTCTAGAGAATGAATTTTATAACAGTAACATAAATGAAGATACAGTCATTGAATCTGATCAAATAGATGAACAAGAAACAGACATTTCAGAAGAGAGTGCAATTCAAATGCTTCATCCAACAAAGTTCACCAAAAAATAAAAGTAGGACCTTGAACAAATGGAGGTTGATGAGATTATAGAAGAAGAATATGAGATCATTAATTTAAAAGATAATCATTTGCCTCAAGGATTAACTCCTCTCAAAGATATTTTTGACTCTAATGATATTCCAAAGAAACCTAAAATGGAACCATTGAAAGCTGATATTGAGGAATGCAATCTGGGAACTGAAGAAAATCCTAAAATAATAAAGTTATCTAAATCTTTGCCTCCTGATCAAAAGCCAAAATATGTTGAATTAATAAGATAATTCCAAGATGTCTTTTCCTGGAGTTATGAAGACTTGAAATCATATGATACCTCTATAATTCAACATACAGTACCTCTAAAAGAAAATCAGAAACCATTTAAACAAAAACTCAGAAGAATCAACCCTGTATTGTTGCCTTCAATTGAAAAAGAAATCAAATGAATGTATGAAGCAGGGATAATTGCTCCCATTAGGTTTTCAGAATGGGTGTCTAATTTAGTCCCTACTAGGAAGAAAACCGGAGAGATCAAAATATGTGTTGATTTAAGAAATGTAGATAAGGTTTCTTTAAAGGATAATTACCCTTTGCCCAAAATGGATCACATTTTACAAAGGGTAGTAGATGCTTCTAGGATTTCTCTTTTAGATGGGTTTTCAGGATACAACCAGATTCAGGTTCATCCTGATGACCAGGAAAAAACAACTTTTACAAAACCATGGGGCACATTCAAGTATGTTAAAATGCCATTTGGACTTAAAAATGCTGGAGAAACCTTCCAAAGAGCAATGGACATTGCATTTGCAAAATAAATTCATGACTTTCTTGTTATATATCTGGATGATTTAACTGTTTTTTCTAAATCATATCAGCAACATTTGGACCATCTCAGACAAGTATTCATAAAATGCAGAAATTATGGTATCTCTTTGAATCCAAAGAAGTCCTTGTTTGGTCTTGAAGAAGGTAAACTCTTGGGCCATATCATTTCCAAATATGGTATTAGAATTGATCCTGCCATAATAGAAGCTATATTGCAGATACCTCACCCTAGAAATGTTAAAGAACTTCAAGCTTCCCTACGAAAAATCAATTTTTTGATAAGATTCATATCTAGCTTAGTTGGACTAATTAGATTGCTTACTAACATGTTAAGAAAGGATTCAAGTATTAAATGGATAGTTGAAGCCAAACAAGCATTTGAAGAAATTAAAATGGCTTTGACCAGAACACCAGTTCTTACCAGTTCACAATTTGATAGGGACTTCATAATATTTTCATTTGCATCAGAACATACTATAGCAGTTGTTTTATTACAAAAGGATGATCAAGGATGTGAAAAACATATAGCCTTTTTTAGTAAAGCACTAAGGGATGCATCTTTAAAATACAACATCATGGAAAAACAAGTTTTTGCACTTATAAAAGCCATTAAAGATTTTAGAATTTACATATTGTATTCCCATGTGATAGCTTATGTACCAAATGCTGTTGTCAAGGACATCTTAACTCAAGATGGAATTGAGGGCAAAATAGGTAAATTGGTTGCTACCATATTATAGTATGATATTGAAATAAAACCTAAAAAGCTTATAAAGGGGCGGGGATTGGCTCAACTCATGACAGAAACAAATTGCCAAGCCCTGGATATTAGTGAACTTGATGACAAACAGGAGATGGCGACTCCACAAATCAGCCAGGCCTTCTTAGATTCACCATGGTATGCTGATATAATTTATGTATTGTTAAACCTGCAAGCTCCTCCAGGGTTATCCAGAACAAAGAAAAGGTTTTTAAAGATGACATCTTCAAAGTTTTGTATTTTAGATAATGTTCTTTTTTGGAAAAATCATGAAGGTATTCTATTGAATCGTTTGTTAAAAGACGAAGCTGACAAGGCTCTCAATGAATTCCATGCAGGATACTGTGGAGGACACCTTTATTGGAAATCAACTACAGACAAGATCCTAAGAGCTGGATTTTATTGGCCGACCTTGTTCTCTGATGTAAAGAAATTTTTCACTACTTGCCATAAATGTCAAATTTTTGAAGGCAAGAGAAAATTATTACCCTTACCCCTGAAACCAATTTCCACTGAAAAACCTTTCCAACAATGGGACCTGGATTTCATTGGAGAAATCCATCCTCCTTCTTCTGGCCAACACAAATGGATCCTCACTACCACAGACTATTTTACCAAATGGATAGAAGAAATTCCTTCCAGGCAAGCCAATGACACTGTGATTATAGGATTCCTAGAAACCAATATATTATTAAGATTTGGTTGTCCTGAGAAAATCATAACTGATAATGCTGTTGCCTTCAAATCTAAGAAGATGATAATTTTTTGTAACAAATATCATATCACCTTAAGCCATTCCACAGCCTATTACCCTTAGGGTAATGGACTGGGTGACTCCTCCAACAAGAGTCTCATTAATATTATTAAGAAATTATTGGAGGAAAATAAGAAAAATTAGCACAAGAAACTTACAAATGCACTATGGGCAGACAGACTCACCACCAAAAAATCTATTGGGACTAGTCCTTATGAGTTATTCTATGGCATTGAGGTTGTATTTCCTTCATCTTTAGGAGTGCCTATGATGAAATTACTTCAAGAAGCTCAGGTTGAACCTAATGATATTCAAAGGAGAATAAATCAGACTATCAATTTGCAGCAGACCAGAGAGTAAGTATATCAAAGATCCCAAGTATTGCATGAGAAACTAAAGAAGATATTTGATAAAAGGACCAAGGCAGAAGATTTTAAAATTGGAAACAAATTTTTAAGATGGGATTCTAGAAGAGAGGATAAGGGAAAACATGGGAAGTTTGACTTCTTGTGGAAAGGACCTTATATTATTCATGATTTACAAGGAAATAATACATATTTTCTGAAAAACTTGGATGGTACAGAAACTAAAGAAGGGCCAGTTAATGGTCGAATGTTGAAGCATTACTTTGATCCTATTTATTAGGATATCCTAATTTTTAACATGTACATACTATATCGTTTATAATGTTACAGTTTTGATGGATAGTAACTTACGGAAGTTGAAGCCCGAGGAGAAGGCCCTAAGCTTTAGAAGTATTACTGTAATACATACAATAAAGTAACAAGAAGAAGAAGATTCCATGGTTCAGTCAAAATCATTCTGAGGAAAACTGACCTATTGTTCTTGACTTTTCACCAGGAAAAGCCATCCCCAAGTGGAGCCAGTGTTAGACTCCTATACCAATAGGTGTCATATATTATGATTGACTTGATCAGCTATGTAATATGTTCATACCTTTTCTTGTTACAAAGGTTTTCCATATTGTTAAAAAATCAAAAAATCAAAAATAAAAATGTAAAGAGGGTATACCCTAAAAGAAAAATCAAAGGGTGAAAAAATAAAAATGGCCAAAAAAGTGAAAGAAAATGAACCCCACCAAAAGAAAGGCCGAGGAAACTGTGCAAGTCTAAATGCCACTACTTTTTGCTCTTATATAAATAAAAAAATTGTGTGCAGCTTGTATTTTATGCCACAATTTATGAACAGTCAAACAGTTTAAGCTTGGTTAGTTCATTTTTCAATTTTTTTTTTAGAGATAGAGAATAAAATCTGACCAAATTGTTTAATCTTGGTAGATAAGTAGATAGGTAGAGTAAATAAAAGGAGCTCAACAATTTAATCTAAGCTCTTGGATGTAATAAGGCTAGAATTAGATAGATTTATATATGTAAAAGAAAAAGTATGATAAGGGTTTGCCAGTCTAAGTGCACCCTAATAAAGAAGAAAAAATGGTAGGGTAAAGTAGGTAGGGTAGGTAGATGTTGTTGCAGAATTACATGTGATGGATGATGACTCTAGATGTGATAAAAACTTTACTTTCATCACAAGTGCAAGGCAGACATTACACTGGAAGAATTTCAAGTAAAGTAAAGTCAAAATTATTAACTTCCCTTCTCATTTTTCCCTAAAAATTTCACTAATTTCCTCGAAGTACTAAGGCATTTAAAAATTAGAGGGGCTCAAGGCATTTCCTTGACTTTTGGAAGGACCGGACCCTTGGCCCAATAATTGGAAAAGCCTAAGTATTTAAAACCATTCATCATGTCATTAATTCACTTCTAAAAAATATTTTCCTAAGTAAAATCCCATTTTACTTAGGAAATTATGCAATATTTCATAAAAGCTCTATTCATTCAAGAATAAGTTAAATACATTAACCTAATGTTTTACACTTAGCACTTCCATTCATTTTTCATATTAATTTTTAACTTTATTATTTAAATCCCTATGTAAATTTCCCCTTTTTCCCGTATTATTTTAATTCCCAAATTTATACATCATCCCTCCCTTTTGGTTGAAAAATAACCAGATAATTATTAATTGTGATTAATTGGTTGAAATCTCCAATTAATAAATAAAACCAACACTCCACCATATAAAGGGATTAATTAACCCTCATGGTTAATTAATAACCTAATCCACCAATAGAATTCCCCCCGATGCGATTATTTCATAATAAATTACATTGGGCCTGCACTTTAAATTTCCCGTCATCTTCCCTTTCCGAAGACCGTTCGATCGACCAATCTGAGATCTACAGTTGATGTCCATATTGCTACGCCTCCACGTCTGAACGATAACGCGCGATGGCCGAGTGGTTTTCTGAGCAGTGTCACGCCACGTGTCGTTTATCATATGGAATCGCTCGCCCTTTGCTTAAAACTGCCCATCCCCAAAAGCTATGTGATAAATACCACTTACCGCTTGCCTCCGGTGATCAAGCCACCATACTTGTTGAAGTCATCCATTAAAAATAATAAAAAAACCCATTAACCTTTGAATTTGCAAATAAAACAAATGTACTCGCATCATTTTCACTATCTCACGCAGTGACCAGTGTCCCATGCAATGAATTCCAAAATCAAATGTCAAAGTTTGTCAACCGCCTCCTTGCTGAAGAAAATTGTAGAATTCATCCGCCATAGCCAACACCTATTTTAGCTACTGTGCATTTCCCAGAAAACAAGTATTTACCCAAATTCCCATTGACCTCTACAAAATCCTGGTTTTTGTTTTAATTCCACACGAAAAACTGAAACAAGGTTCAAAATTGGTCTTCATTTCATTCCTCAATTGCAATTGCATTCCCAAATCTGTGATTGCGCCCATTTTTGTTTTACAAAAACCCGAATCAATCTAGAATCCAGAAGAACCAAAAATGGAAATTCCTGTTGTTAGTATGAATCTTTTGTCGAAGTTTACAAAAAAATACCACTTTAGCTACGCATAACTTATAGCCCTAACATCAAATGTGGCTGCTAGCATCTTTAGATCTGCAGTTAGTTGATCAAGACAAGTGCTGCAAAAAACCAAATCTATGCATAGAAAGACATTAAGCAGTAAAATTAAGAGTTTGCTCCATACATCCAATAGACAAGACAAGAACAATGTTTTTGAAAGAATTTTTGTATTAAGGGCACCTGGGAGGAAAACAAGAAGGTGTATCCAATTCTCCTCAATGGGATGGGTTCTTGGAAGTCCTCAGCACTTCAGATCTAGAATATCTCTCTCTTGTTGGTGTAGAAAACCCAGACAAAGATAGAACTCAAAGGGAGCTCACACAGCAAATAATGTAGAAAAATGTGACCAAGTGTATAGATCCGGAGTGATCTAATAGGCAACAAAAGGTGAAGAATGGTAGGAAAAACCCTCCTATTTATAACAAAATATTGGGTCATTCTAGATCTTGGTGCATGATTAAAATAACATTAACCAAATCTAGATCCACCTTTTATGGAATATTTTATTATATTTGTTCGAGGGAAAAGGCATTTGACTTCGGTAAAATCCCTTTATTTGTAAGTAATAAATAAATAAATGATTTATTTATCATTTTAAGGAAGTGGTTGGATGATAATCAAATAAATAATGATTTATTTAATTATTTATGGGTGATTTAGTCATATTTAACAAGGAATATTATTTAAATAAGATTTAAATAATTATTCCTAGAAAATAATAAGATAAATAAAGATTTGTCTAATTAATTTCTTTGTTTTGGGTTAAACATGACCAGGAAAATCAAGCAAATATATATTTGTTTAATATTTCCTTTTTGGGTTTCCTGTTTAGACCATAAACAACCTAATAAATGTGTTTTATTAAGTTATTTTACACAGTGAAGGCAATTTTACTCAGGGTAAAATTGGTCTTACATGGTGTACTTTGGTCCATCTAGTGATAGTGGGTTAGATGACCAAAAAATGGTGTAACACCCATGGCTTTGAATGTCGCACCCCTGAATGCCCCTCACAGAGATTTAGACTATCTGCCTTTAACAGATAGGAATTTTCAAGTTAAATACCTTGTCCTCAGTGAAAATCCACTTCGAATTATTTTCCACTGCAGAGATAACTGCCTGAATGGCTCTGACATTTTTGGATTATGGGAATCCAATCTTCCCATGTATCTTCTCCCCTCAGTCCACATTTTTCCTGAAATAATCCATTACTGCCATACCAATTATGATCCCAATCAACGAGCAGTCTTGTCCCCGAGTCAAACTATCATGTTCCCAATAACTGCTCAGTCTATCAACGAAATGTTACAGTTTCAGCCTGGTCAAGCCCTAACTCCCCTCTCCATGGGAGATTTACTTGAGAAATCAGCCAATTTATCCAAAGAAGAGTTAAATCGCCTCTGTCAAACCTTCATGTTGCCAGAACGTTAGCCCAAAGGCCCTCCCCCTTATGGTTATACCTTTTTCACTGATGTGGGAAGGCTTATTTTGAATATGATATCCTCTATAATGGGTTTCAATACTAGTGAATATGTTGATCAATTAACCCTAGTATTGTTGTCAATTTTTACCCCTGGACAGCCCCCTTCTGTCAAATATGATTTTGCTTCCTACATTGCTGATAAAATCCATGATCCGTTCATGAGATTGGAAAATGAGAGAGTGTTCAAGTATTCCTCTGTTATATATCATCTCATGCTTTACTACCAATCAAAAAGTTTTCCTTTCCAGGTCAAGAAACTTGATGCCAAAGGAAACCCTAGGTCTGTAATCTTTTGGTCTGCAATCACTCATAATTCCTCTGATTCTCCTTATTCTTACTATGAGTTCATTGACCTATTTGTGCACCCTGCAACCAGTTTATTAACAAGAGTCTCCCCTCCTAGGGTCAATAATGACATGAAGAAAATTATCCAACTTTCTAAACAAGACAGGATAGGTGATTGGTACCTATACCGAAATCATACAGAAATTAGAATATATGGGTGTGATTTATGCCCTTTCAAGTTACCAAAATATGTCCCAATGAGGCTCTTTGCTTTAGAGTATTTTATACAGTTGATAAATTCAGACATAGTTCATTTTTGCAATGCAAAGAAAAAAGCTCATCTCAGAATTAAAAGTCAATTAGGCCCTTTTATCTGCAATTCTAGGGATGGAGGAAAAGAAGCTGAAAGAATCTTAGAAGACTATCTCAAATTACAAAAAAATTTCTACTGGGTACCTTATGACCCAAACAACTTTATTTGTGATAGAAGGATGAAAAACAAATTATCACCATACCTTCATCGTAGAATCCCAGTATTGAACAATTTTCCAATATGGATGAATGGATGGAAGGGACATTGATAGAACAAGATAGTAAATAGGTCAGTGTTGAAAATGTTATGAAAGACCTTGAAAAAATACTTGACCTAGACTCTTTTGAACAGGTGCAAAGACCAGGAATTGGTCTTTCTTCTACTGGAACTTCTTAGCAAAATTTACAGGAAATTAGTGCATCGGCCACAATAGCATCTAAAGGGAAGGAGAAAGAGGATGATATACAGGTTACAGAGAAATTCACAATGACAGAACAGCCTGAAACTTCTAAAGAACAGGGTCAAATACAGATTTCTCCTACTCAGACTAATGTGGCAGAAATTTCAAATTTACAAACTCCTCTCAATGTAGAAAAAGGTAAGAAGAGAGATGCAGAAGCAGCTACCCCTATCAGTGGATCTTCAGAACAACCTGATATTAAAAGACAAAAATTGAATCCTCTTCCAGAAGTAGAATCTATTCAAGAAATCCCTGAAATTCAGAGGAGAGAAGAATTAAGTAGTCAGCAAACATGTACAGTCAGTGGAACATCCACTAATTCACAGAGGAAAGAACTACAAAGGTAGCAAAGTGTAGAAGTATCTTCTTTCAAACCACCATTAAAAGATGCCTAGGATATTAAAAGGACATTCATAAATATAAAGGCCATAAATGATCCACTAAGACTTCAAGTTTACAATCAATATTTGAAGATGGCTCCTAAGAATCAACAAAGATTGATGTCAGCCTATGACATCCAGCAGGGTAAAATGATAATGAGTCACTTCAAACCCAAAGTACAGTAGCCTCAAATAGCTATAGATTATATCAGAAATAATTTTTAAGTCATAGAAAAGGATATTCATCCTTTGGATCAGATTGAGCTACATAAATAAACAGGTGAAATGATTTATTCTATGTTGACTGATAAATCAATGATGACCCAAAGATTACAGGATTCTTTGGAGAATATTAATGCTCAATTGCATCTTGAGAAAGCCTCTTCCCAGGCTAAGGACAAGAGAATAAAGACTTTGGAGGAAATAATTATTGGATTGGGTCATAATCCCAAAGATGTCAAGGGTATAGAAGCCTTCATAAAGAAGAAAGATGATGATATTGCAGCCTTGAGAAAACAACTGAAGTTACCAGCCTCAAGGCATCCACAGACTGCAGAAATCATAAAGCAAAACTCTGAAGAAGAATTGATGGATTTTCTCTTGAAACTGAATGAGCAACTTAATGAAACTGGAAGAAGAGCTTGAAAAGGCATTAAAAGACAAGCAGCCTAATATTTCAGCATCTACAACAGAAGTAATTATAGGTACAACCACAACAGGTCAGCCAGCAGAATTATCACAGATCAATGCTTCCAATTTAAGTACCGAAGAATTAATAAAATCAATGGAGGAATTGAAACTCCAAGTGACAGAGCTCCAAAGAACAAAGGTACAATTCACCACTTTAGAACAAAAATATGATCTCTCAAAGATAAGTGTTGTAGAGAAAACAAGAGAGGTCAACAGATTAGAAAAATTGGTCAGAGCATTGGAGAAGGATCTCACATTGGAGAAGCCTTTAAAGGAAATAAAAAAAATTCTTTGGGACAACATCATTCAGTCAATAGAAGATTTTTGGCCATCAATTCAAATAATGTATGAGTATAATGATTTAGTTAAATTGGCTCTGGAAGAAATATTAAAGGCAAGAGAAGAAATAGGAAACATGCATGAAGAAGCCAACGAACTTTTACACTTTTTGAACACTAAGAACAGATATCAACTTGAAGAACTCGACATCCAAGACAGAACAAGAACAATTTTGGAGATAAAAAGATTTTTTACTAAAAGAACTCTGATGCAGAATTTAGAACGAAGATGCTCTGATATGCAAGAAGAAATCAATGCCTTCAAAAAAAGATTGAATATACTGTTGAATAAAGGATTGCCAAGTCCTTTAGTTTCAGAGGATAAACTAATGAACCTTGAAGGTTATGTTGAGAAATTGAACAAGAATACTGACAATCAGGCCAGCTCCTCAACTAGTTCATCAGCAACAGCATTGCCTACAGGCAAAAATATTCATGACAGATTGGAGAATTTTTTTTATCTCGAGCATGAGGTAAATAATTTATTCCCAATTCAGCCTATTTTCTTCAGATACACAGAGACAGATGAAACTCTGAGGAAGCTGCAAAGAACCAGAATACCGGAAGATAAATGGTGGGAAGAAATTTTAGAACTTTTGTAAATATTATCCTTGCATGAATTTTGATTATTTACTATAGTAAGTCATGATAAGAAGGATAAAAGGATAAACAGAGGTTAAAGTGTATCAGTACAGGTAAAAATTATCAGTGAAACAGAGCAACCAGCATAGAATTACTAAAGAGGACAACATCAAGCCCAATCATAGGGCCTGCCTCCGGCACATTCTCAAAGGGAGGAAACAGCACAACATCGGTTATCCTTTCCCTTATCTACGAGACCATTTGTCTCTATTTTCTTGTAATATATCCATGAGTCATCCTAGATTATATCTCATTTTGTTAGTATATATTTTTTATAATTCTTTGTATAAATACTCCCTCAATTGGAGTATTGGTGGGTGGATTCTTAGACTTTTCTGTAACATTGATTACTTTAGAATAAAGTGTTGTTGGACAAATTTCATATGGCTAGTTGGATAAGGAATTGATGCAAGGGACTTTTCACGGGATTCTTGAATCAAACAACGGATCAATAAGTCATCTATCTCTTATGATTTGAAGTTTTATACTTTTTTATTATATCATCTGTGTTTCATATCTGAATGATAAACGAAAAGTAATAATTCAGAAAGTGCTTTAGTGCAATCTGTTTTCAATCGTTATTGTTCTTAATGTTTTCTTCTAAACTAGTTTAAACAGTGAATTCTTAATTGCTTCTGTTTTCTAGTTTATTCATTTTGATTATTTGATAAATAATTCTTAATTGCTCTTTGTCAACAATCAGTCAAGTTCCCTCTTTTGAATATATTGAAGGATTCTTAGTTGCCCTTCATCCATTTCAAGTCCATTCCATTCATTTAAGATTTATTATTGTTCCCTATTTTATTACCTTTCCCTGTGAAACCATCTCTTGTTGAGAAACATAATCTAATTAAGCCATCTTCTTTGACTCCATTAGCCCAATGGCCTAAATTAATCAGCCTTACCCTCTGCTATATAATTTCATCACCCAATTTCAATCAAAATCCCTGAACTTTCATAACTAGCCTAATATTTTTCAAAACAAAGCTAAATTTACAGAGAGAGCCCTCTCTAGGTATAGATTGGCTAGATTCTGTACCTAAAAGTTGGTTTGTGGTTACCTCGGACCCCTTTCCTCTTCCAACAACTTCAAGGAAAATCTGAGTGATAACACATTCCAATATATTGTGATGCCATTTGGATTGAAGAATGTGCCAACCATATTTTCAAATGTATTAGTTTCTGCTTTCAAATACTATATCCACATGTTCTTAAAAGTGTACTTCTATGATTCGACTATTTTTGGGTTATTTAAGAAACATGCCTCCAGCCTCCGTTTGATGCTATACACTTGTTGATAGTATCAAATTTCTCGGAACTTGAAGAAGTGCATATTCTGCATCCCCTTTGGTATCTTCCTGGGACATATTTTCTGTCAACAAGGACTGATGTTTGATCCAACCAAAATTGTTTTCATTATTAATCTAGATCCCCCAATGAATGTGAAACAGTTGTGCTCGATCTTGAGACACACTAGGTATTATCAGAACTTTATTCAAGCTTATGAAAATATAACTGCGTCGATGAAGAAGTTGTTGAAGAAGGACACCATTTTCTGTTGGGATGAGGACTATCAGAATAGTTTGGACATAATCAAGGAAAAGATGGTAAGTGTGACTATATTGGTATTCCTGGATGGGTCAAAAGAATTCCATCTACATGTTGATGCTTCATGTATCGCACTAGGAGCCATATTAGTGCAACCATAAGTTTGAGATATTCATCATCTAATTGCGTTTGCAAGTAAAAAATTGTCAAATGCTGAGCTCAATTATTCGATCATAAAAAGAGAAGGGCTAGCCATGGTGTATGCATTCTAAAATTTTTGTCATTATCTGCTAGGAGGTAATTTCAAGATGTTCACATATCATTCTTCTTTGAAATACTTGGTGAACAAGCATCTGTTGGGGGGGGGGGGGGGGGGAGATTTGTTGATGGCTCCTCTTCTTCTAGGAATATGATTTTGAGATGAGTGTGAAGCTAGGAAGGCTGAACACAGGACCTGACCACTTATCGTGTATTGAAAATGGTGAAGAACCAACTAATTTGGAGGATGGATTATAGGACATGCAGTTGTTTACTATTAAGATAGTTAATCATCATTTTTCAGATATCATCCATTTTGTGACCACTGGAAGTACACCTACGGAATATACATTTAAGCAGAATAAAAAGTTGGTCACGTGTGCAACAGACTTCACCTTGTTAGATTTAATATTCCTTTTTTGGTATCACCTATGACAGGGCTAGGATGGACTTCCAGAGTTGGGAGCAGACATGTCATAGATATAGGTTGGTGTCATCAGTGGGCCCAGACACTTTTTGGAGGAGTTTTTAGGAGTTTCTATGAGCACCAATGGCATTCGCTTGATATATTCCATCATCTACACAATTTGCCTTTCGTTCCAGCACATTCCAACAAATTTTAAAAAACTGAGTTATTTTTGGGCTTAAATCAATTAATTATGCTCGAGGTGGAATTCTGGGAGGAATACATGATAGAACACCTTAGTGTAATAGCTCATTGGAACCTGAATGAGGAGATCGTCAGGATGGGATACTAAGAAGTGGCTTATAGTTGTCAGAGATAGTACCATGGGTGATATTTATTTTCCTTAATTAAAAATGAATTTAATTAGTCATTTAATTAAAGGAAAAATAATATTTAGAGGAAAAGGTGCCAAAAGTGACTTAATTGAAATATAATTAAATTAAAGTCAATGGATGATCTTATAGAATAATAATAAAATAATAAAATAAGATGCTTCTAGAGGATTGGAGATCTATCCATCAGATATATAAAAGGATAAGTGAAGTTCATTTGGAGATATCGTTGTTTAGATCATTTTCTTCTATGGGAGGTTTGAGAACTTGGGTTCTCTACTCTATTGGTAGCCCCAGCACAGAAACCCTCGGGTGATTTGTGAGTGTTGGACGAAAACTCAACTCTCGTTGAAGAGACTTCATTCAAAAGTTTCACATAGCTTCATGGATATTGGAGTGATGATCATTCAGATCCTCCATTGAGTCTTCATTGATTTCCAATTGATTCAGTGGCAGTTGTTGCCAGAGGGAGAGTGCAGCAATTCAGTTGTGCGGAGGCCAACATAGTATTGTAGTAGATCCTTGAGGCCAATTTTATTTAAGTTATCTCAGCTATTTCTCATTTCAACATGTAAACCCGGTTATATTATAATAAAGCTGAGTTATTTCTTGCGTTATGGTGTTATGGATTTTCATGTACTTGTATGTTTTATTTTACATGGCAATCTTCTGTTAAATGCATGATAATTTACTGGAGAAATTTTGGTTGAATTAATTTACGGCAAAATTCATAAAATATTACATTTGGGATATTACAGTGGTATCAGAGTTGGTGATATTGCCAATCTGATGGTTTACTTTCCGAACTACCAGAAAATCCAAGTTCAAAGGTTTTATTGCACATCAGCTTCAGAATAAGATCTAAGACTTATTACTTTTCCATGCATTATTGCACAGCTGATTCTGATTTCAGTTGTTCGAGTTATTTATCTTCAGCTTCTACATTTTTTTTCCCCAGTTTGGAGTGCATATTTTTGGAGGAGGTAGATGTGTTCTTGTGTCCATTATTGGTTGGAAGGCTCATTATATTTTCATCTATAGGTGAACCTCTAAAGGTTGAGATTGTTATTCTATCTCTAGAGCAGCATGGTAGTCTCTAGGCCAACACAAAGGAGGAGAGTTGAACCTAGTTGTGGAGGAAGGTCGCAGCCATTTGAGCTAGGAGATAGAGGAAGTGCAAGAGGGATTATTTGTTGCACATTTGGAGTGTTGTTGAGTATTTCACTGATCATTTTGTAGACAATGTATTCAACAACTACTGGGAGAGCGTAGGGCTTATTGAGGTAAATTCTGGAGGATCGTGATTTCGCCAAACCATTTCTAGGTTTTGGTCAAATTGGCTTGAGGAGTTCGGGAGTAATTTTTGAGAATTTTCTAAGCACCAGATGTAGGTGTTTGGGCCAATCCATTACAGCAGCTAATGCATAATTGCTACCGGAGAGCATTTTGCTAGGCCAAATTTATATTAGAGGGCCAAAATTATTTAGCTAGAATTTGCCCAATATCTTTCTGGGTTTATCTGGGTTTTATGAGTAGAGTCCGTGGTAAAAATCCTGGCATTTTCTGAGCAGCATATCAGCCCATTTATGCAGACCCTACTCATTTAGAAATTATAGGCGCTAGGCAAAAAGAGAAAATTTTGAAATTTGAAATTAGAGAAAACCATTTATGGGTTTTTTTGGGTTTTTTGAATAGAGTCTGTGATTAAAATTGCAGAATTTTTTGAGTAGTAGAAAAACTCATTTATGCAGTCCCTACTCAACCACCAGCTATAGGAGCTAGGGGAAAAAGGGTCAGATTTTAAAGGTTGGAATTCAAGGAAACCATTTCTAGGTTTTGGGCAAGGATGACCCTCCCAAATTCCTAGAATTTTATGATGAGTAGAAGCGTCCCAACCAACAGTCTGAAGTCAGCCAACAACAACATTTCCAATAGTTGCAGAATTTCCAAAGTCAGCGCAAAGTTGAGGAGAGATCATTCCCTTCCATCTGGGGTAACATGTTTTATCTTGCTTTGCTAGGATGAATTTATCTTGTTGTGAAAAATGGATTTTTCTAGAGCCCAATTTATTTTCCAGAGCCTAAATTATTTGCAAGAGCTAGATTTATCTATTGGGGTAGGGTATTGTAATCAGAAATGTATTAATATATGTAGGGTGTTTTTGTGGTACCTTTCATCATTATAATAACTTTGTAGTGTTGCCATAAACATGGGGTTCTTAAAATAACTCCTAAACCCACATGGAAGCACAACCATTGAAGCTTTGAACCACAATGTTTCTATGGACCAAGAACCTAAGCAGAACAATAGACCTTTCTTAGAAGGGGTCTATGCCATTCTTCAAAATGCGTAATCTAGGGACCTACAGAAAGAATCAGACATAGGGCACAAAATCCTTGTGCTTGGGACATATTTGAAACACATGAAGATCACATGGAGAGTTATTTCCAAGCTTGAGGAACTTAATGAACCCCTTTCCAAAGTCAAACAGTCAAATGAGAGAAAATTAATTTTGGCCTTAAAACCATGTATGCTTGCTCTCATACAACCCAAGTTCTTGGAGGACACTTGTGGAGGAGTCACACTTCCATTTTTAGCTTGTCTCAGCAACATCATGAGACTAACCATCCCTACAACCCCTTACAATGATGACATTATGAGGAGAGTTTTTAGACTGATGGTAGGGACCTTTCAGGATTTGGAAAACAGTGTAGAGTCCACCTTTAGGAAGAAGCTTGAGGTTTTAGGAGGTATGGCCACATTCAGAACATATTGCATCATGTTTGATCTTGAATGTGATGGCTTGATTTTGCAAATGTTCCAATGCTTCTTCAGCATTAGGAGACATCATGCTGACACAATCATACCACACATGTATTCCATCCTGTCTTCGTGTATGAGAGACAATGAGGCAATTTTCTGAGAGTTGCTGACTAGGGTGCTGAGCATTTGGAGGAGAGAGAAGTTGGTCTCACTTGCTGCTTATAAGCTAGCCCAAGGGCTAGTTGAGTAGAATATTGGGATATTCATGAGACAATTGACGAGGGAGGAGCTACTCCAGTTTGGTGGATCAAGCAGCAAAAATGAGCTGAGGAGGAAGGGACTTTACTTCAACTGCAAAGAACCTTGGGGGCATTATCACTCATGATTGAATGATGCAGATAATGTGGCAGATGCATAACAAAAGGGGATTCATTTTGTATGCTAGGATGAGGACTCTTCATTAGATGAGTCCATGGGATCATATGGGGATGCTTCTAGGGAGTGAGAGCAGTCATGCGGAGTTGATGACAGTAGTTCGGAGCTGTACTAGTGTGTAGGGTTAGCAATCAAGGGACTCTACCTGAGATACTCTAGGTGATGAGTCACTTGTGATGATTCAGCTGGAGCAGCACATGATGGAGCATGAGTTAGCAGAGGAGGAGGCTATGCACATCATGCATGATAGTCCTTTGGGGGAGACATATGGAGGCTCACGTTTAGTCTATGATGAATGTACAACTACCCTTAGGGTCATCCATGGGTGAGGAGCAGACATATGTATGGGCATCTAGGAGGGAGGAAGTAGTTGCAGATACTTATCCTTTTGAGATGTTGGAGGTTGATGGGATAGTTTTGTGGGAGGCTAGTATACAGTAGGAGCATGACATTCTTGATCAGGAGAGGGATGAGTTGTTGGAGATGCTAGAGCATCCATCATTGGGCTGATACATAGATGAGGTGCAGATATATGCATGTGTAGTCATTAGAGCAACAGTGATTTCAAGGAGTAGCACTCTCCAAGAGTACATCGATGGGGCTTGCAACATATCTCACCCACTTTGGCATTTTATAGGGAGAGGGGCCTTCCTCTATAGGCAGATATCATCAGCAAATAGGACAGAGCAACGTGAGTTGAGTATGGGTTGGAGACAACACTCTAGACATGTTTCTTATGTAGATGTCACTACCTTAGATTCTTCTTCCAGGTTATATTGGTGGAATATCAGGAGCTGGCACCCTCTTGATGGTACGATATCCTTTGTAGGGAGCATAGTGGAGCAAGGGCTCTTAGACATGAATGATGCTACAGATTCTCATTGGAAGTGGGGCATAGGCCGACAATTATTTAGCATTCCATCCCGACTTCAGGAGAGCAAGGTTAGCATAAGATAAAGTTAGGAGTTGGATTGGAGAGAGGTGATGAGTTGGTGTTCTATTGATAAAGTATCATTCTTAGTCTCGGGTACATTTCAGTAGGAGCACTTGGATGGGAGAGATGTTACATGCTCTGTTGGGCCATGGATTGTGGACCAATAGTTCATCAATATTTTAATAGCACTAGCTCAACATCCACAGATCATGATTGATGTCGGCCTAGACCGAGAGTTGGACTGGAGAGAGGTGATGAGTTGGTACGCAGTTGGTGGGGCAGCTTATACAGTTATAGGTACAACATAGTAGGATCCATGGAGCATTGATGCTCGCTGGCAGACATTGCTTCATGAGGCAGCAATTATAGCTAGAGGTAGTACGTAATCTGAGCCGTGGGACTTGGGCGATGATTGGCCATGGTGGCATCGAGATCCGAGAGGATTGTTTGATGATAGGTACAATGAGATAGCAGTTTGGGATTCTAACATTGAGGGGTCTATTCCAGGTGGCTTGACACAGGTGCATAGCATCACCCAGGGGTTTGTATGGGATACTTGCATTGGGTATCAGTTGCATTGGACCAACACGGTGGCCCACATATTTGGATTGCTTGAGGGTAAGAAATCTTGGGGCGAAAGGTCTGTAATTTTCCTTTTTTTGGTATCTCCTATGATGGGGTTAGGATGGACTTCTAGAGTTGGGAGCAGATAGGTCACAGATACAGGTTGGTGTCATTAGTAGGCCCAGGGGTTTTTTGGAGGAATTTTGAGGAGTTTCTATGAGGACCAATGGCAATAGCTTGATCTATTCCATCATCCTCACAATTTTCATTTCATTTTGGTGCATTCCGACAACTTTCACAAAAATGAGTTATTTTTGGGGTTAACTTAATTAATTACGCTCAAGGTGGCATTCCAGGAGGAATACGTGATAGAACACCTTAGTGTAATAGCTCATTGGAACCATAATGAGGAGATCTTCACGATGGGATGTTGAGAAGTGACTTATAGTGGCCAGAGATAGTACCATGGGTGATATACTATTTTCCTTAATTAAAAATGACTTTAGTTAGTCATTTAATGAAAGGAAAAATAATATTTAGAGGAAAAGGGGCCAAAAGTGTCTTAAGTGAAATATAATTAAATTAAAGTCACTTTGATGGAGTCAATTGAGAATCTTCTAGAATAATAATATAATAATAAAATAAGATGATTCTAGAGGATTGGAGATCTATCCATCAAATCTATAAAAGGAGAAGCGAAGGTCATTTGGAGATATCTTGGTTTAGATCATTTTCTTGTGTGAGAGGTTTGAGAACTTTCTTCTCTACTCTATTGGTAGCCCTGGGACGGAAACCCTCGGGTGATTTGTGAGTGCGGATAAAAACCAAACTCTATTTGAGGAGAATTCATTCAGAATTTTCACAGAGCTTCAGGAATATTGAAGTGAGGATCATTCAGATCCTTAATGGGTGCTTCATTGATTTCCAGTTGATTCTGTGGAAGTTGTTGCTGGAGGGAGAGTGCAATAGTTTAGTTTTGGCGAGGCCACCATTGTATTATAGCAGATCCTTCAGGCCAATTCTAATTCAGTTATCTTAGATATTTCTCATTTAAACATGTAAACCTAGTTATATTATAATAAAGCTGATTTATTTTCTGCATCATGGTGTTATGGATTTTCATGTACTTGTATGTTTTATTTTACATGGAAATCTTCTATTAAATGCATGATAATTTAATGGAGAAATTTTGGTTGAGTTAATTTGGGATATTACATAATGTAGTGAAATGTCTTTCGGATTAATCACTTCATTATGATCTGACCAAATCCTAATGATGTGATTAATCTGAAAGAAATTTATCTATACTTCACCTTGATCACAGGTTAGTTATACAAGATGGGTGCTGATGAAGTTTTGAGACACTATGTTTTTGAGTTTGAAAGACCTAGTGTATTGGCTAGAGCACATGGAGGCACTGCAGGTGGTCATTATGCTAGAAAATTGACCACGCAAAAGGTCTTAAGGGCTAGGATGTGGTGGGAAAAGGCTCAGCCTGTGAAATATTGTAGTGTTGAGATGGCTACACACTTTATATTTGAGAATATTCTTACAAGGTTTGGGTGTCCCAAAATTCGAATGAGTGATCAGGGTACACATTTTCTAAATAAGACCATCTAGGTGCTGACAAAAGAATTCATAATCCATCATAAAAAGAGCATGCCCTATCATCCTCAGGCAGATGGAACCCTACAAGCGTTCAATAAGATACTCAAAAATGCACTCACAAAGATATGCAACACCAATCACAATAACTGGGATGTGCGCATACCTACTATTCCATGGGTATACAAGAAAACGTGCAAGAAGCTGGAGGTTTCATTCATTGATGGTTTCCACCAATTAGTGCAAGAAGATAAATTCATTGATGGTTTCCACCAATAGGTACAAAAGGCATCCAAGAAGGCTTGGCATGATCGACAAATTAGACAAAATATTTTTAAGGAGGATTTGGTGTTACTTTCTGATAGTAAGTTTGTGGGTTTTCCAGGGAAGTTCAAGATCCACTGGATAGGGCCCTATATTATCAAGGAAATGACAGAAGGAGGTTTGGTTCATTTGGCTACCTTAAATGGTGAATTACTTCATGAATATGTTAATGGTAGTCACCTAAAACCTTACGGGGATGACCCCATCCTTGCACATGCTAAATGAATATATGGATGGAAGAATGCCTTAGCTCTCCCGAAAATTGCGAGAGGGAATGGGAATTTAAATAATTTTGTAAAAGGTTATAAATATTCTTGTCAAAATTTTGAGCGACGATTTTTGAGGGCACATAGGTGTCAGCAAATCTAGTGCAGAGGTTGTGCCAGAAGGAGGTTGCAGTCCTAGGAAAGCCAGAAACTAGTCGTTGTAATAATAAAATTGGATATGAAAGCTTTATTACCACTTGGAGGAGTAGGTAACTTGCATTTAATGAGGATATTATGCTGGATTTGGGTCGATTTGAGCATTCATCGAGATGCATCAACAAATATAAGGTCTTTTAGGTCCCGACGTCGCTATAAATATGGAATGGAGATATGCATAAGTCCCCTTTGCTTTCTGAGTTATCTAATCGAAGTATTCCCTATTCTCTTGCTCTCTTTTACATTTTTTATGTCTACATCTTGGGAACCACTTGAAGAACGTTGTGCCAGCAGGGCCTAGGACATTTGATTCCAGAAACCATGACTATCACTAAGCCCACCCATACTAAGCTACAAGCTCTTGGTGCCAGTGGCACACAGTAGCAGAAGAAAGGTCAAACATTGGGTACACGGAAGTCTCCCCGCAAGACCCTGAAGTCAAAATCGACTCCTCACACTGAGAGACAAAAGAAACTGATGGGAGAAGAACCAGAGGTAAATTATTCAAAGGAAGGATATTCTAAGGAGGTTGAACCAATTTTGCAGTTACCTCTATATATGGCACCTCGGAAGCCAATGGTAGATTATCCCAGAGATGCTGATAAGGTAAAAGCATGAATTGATACACCCCTGCTACTAGAGAATGTTCCAGTTGAAGGTGACCTACTGAGATGAGTTCCCTCTCTCAAGTTAGAAGATTCGGATTTGGCACACCATGAAAATTTTCCTGAGCTTGCGTCGTCACAGTATCTAGATCAAGTCCCATATGAAGAAACCAAAGTCATCAATATGGAGTGAAAGGAATGGGCTTTGGGGCTGCAGAAGGTCGGGCTCCTTAGTCTTCTACACATTCCCCACTTTTGACGCAGCACCATCAACAATGTTTTTCCGCACCAGTTGTTGATGTTGGTGCACGATAAGTACCTCTGGCTTGGAATGAGGATTCCCATTGATGATATGTTAATAAACCAAATTACAAGCTTTCCATATGAAGGAGAAGACCCAGTCAAAGCCTTCAGAGGGAAGGTCCTAGAGAAGAAAGTCGTAGAGAATATGAAGAAGAAATACAGAGTGGTCTGCAATATAATAGCTTTTTCTATTAGCACAATTAATGACCCTGTAGTCATATTTTCTACACAAATATTGGCATGCAAATTAATGAGGAAGTGTCACGTCATAGAAGTTACGGTACCAGTAATTTCATTAGCTACACAATGCATCAAGGGGGTGCAGTACAACTGGGAAAACTACCTATGCCAAGAATTCTTGCAGAATGTCCGGGTGACACATGAGGAAGGAAAATTGTACCACTACGTGTGGCTTCTTCTGCTTGTCGCACTAGTGGGATGGAATTCACAGTCATAGTCATAGCTCCCTGAAATTGAACCTAGTTTATGCGCAACAATGCGTTACGCATCTTTATGGCCGACGAAGAATACTTCAAGAGTAACAGAAAATAAGATATTTTGGGTATTATTCCAGAAAAAGCTTCACTATGCGGTTCTCTTGAAGTCACACCTTTCACCAACCTTATATGGCCAATACAAGCATATCACAAATTTCAAGGCCTCATTTCACAGCATGCACATCCACATGATAGGTGATATGTCCAAGGTTTGGCATGACCCGCCTTACCTTGTAACGGAAGGTGACCTCATCCAGGTAACCACCAACTGGCACCCTACTTGGTTTATTGCACGCTTCTTCTGCTCATCCTAAGACATCTACATCAAATCCTAGTACTAGGACAAATATGTAGAAATATGCATAGGATCCCACGACAATGACAAATACAGTGAAACAACCGAAGGACACTTTGGATGTTCCCAACAAAACAGAGTTGGAGGAAATTTATGGAGATAGTGTAGATGCACCTTTAGCACAAAAAGACACTTGTCGTGGCACCAAGAGAGGGCCCTAGACACCGATAAGCCCATGCAAGAAGAGAAAAGCCAAAAAGAATACCAGTACTGAGCCTATTGTGTTGACAGAGGGTGATTTTAATGAAATTGGCAACTTTTTAAATAGCGTCATAAAGGAAGCTTGGAGTACCATCAATTAGCAATACAATATCATCCTCGACGATGTGCAACAAGGAATCTAGCTTCTAAAGGTTCAAGTGAGCAAGATTCAATAGAGCATGAATCAAGAGAGCGCAGTTCAAGCGAGCATGCTATCTGTCAGCAGCCGAGTCATCGATTACACTATAGAGAGAATATTGATCAAGGTTTCGAGCATAGTGCTCCATTCTTCTCATCAAATACAATGTGCTACCACTCGCTCATGGTCATAGATTGGAGTCAACTTGGTCACGCTACCCATTGGCTAGTTGCACGCAATGCACACCATAATCACTAATGATTTGTAGTACCAAGAGAATTGTGTGTCACGCACCACTACTGAAGAAAAAAAATGGGCCGACACATTATATCGGGGACAATAACTCGTCGAGCAAGCATGGAGCATCATAGAGAGCTAGTGCACATAGCTAGAAACACTCATCAATTGGATATGTTCTGAGATTCCAGGTTTTACGATATCAACTAAAGATGTGACCACTACCAAGCTCTAAAATCTTACAGCCACGCTCAAAGCTTCAAAGAAAGTAATAGAGGCAATGCACGCAGACTTGGAGTAAAATATTGCAGACCTGCAGACAAAGTTACAACCAAAGATGCCACCAGAAGTTTGGGCAGAGAGAACTGCCATTATTCAGGAGGCCACAACCAGAATTACTGTTGTTTTAGATAAATGCAACAAATTATTTGAAGATGTGTTTGGGATATGGTATATTATCCAAGAAGATCCATTACTATAGCAGTTGTAGGAAGGAATTTGGGATAAGAATGTCCAGTTTTATAAAATTTTGGTCGTGGCATGGACCCTTGTTTCTGCACAGAGATGAACCTAGTTGTAGGAAAGCCAACATATTCAGGATCAACTTAATACATTGCACCACAAGGAGCAGCTCTTGGAAGAAAGGACCCAACCTTTGGTGGATGAAGCACTACAACTGTCACAAAAAAATTGAGGGTGTGATTAAGGGTCTCTCCTAGACTCAACACAACATCAGCTTAACAGCAGAGGGGCTAACCACATAAAATTATTTGATGAAGCGCAGAGTGCTGCCACATAGAGTGTCAAGGCCATCCATCCTCTGTAATAATCCATCCAAGTTCTTAAAGCCAGGAGGTAGGAAACCAGACCATAATGACTCGAGGACAAGTCACAAGTTTATTTGGGGGGGCTGTTGGACTAGCATCCCCTAAGGTCAATTTTAAGTCAATTTTTATATTTTTTTAAAGTGTACCACTAAGGTTAAGGGGATTTAGGGTAGGCCAAATATCATTATTTTTGTAATGGGTAAAAGGGTAAAACATGGGGCTCAAACAATGGTTTTGAGCCCATGGTTTCAACGTGTCTAATTCATATAAAAAGGCATGTAAGAGTCAAGTAAGAATAAATGAACTTAATGAATGAATGATCTGATGTTTATGTGATTTGGGAAATTTTTTGTGATAATTCTGAGTAGAAATAGGCCCCCTTGGCTATGTTCAAAAATAACTAAGTCATGGGCTATGTGTAAGGACTCTGCGATTGTGTGTGCAAGAGATATAATTGTAATCATTGAAGATCTTCAAATAAAGAGAAGTTTTGGCGAAAGTATTATTTTACTTGAATGATTTATTTTTTTGTGTTGATTTGTTTATTTTCTTATAGATCTGTTGCAGTTTAAAATATTTATGTGTATTTGTCTCATTTAATTATATAATTGCATAATATTTATATCAACTTTTGTTAAGGGTTTCTGTCAAGCTAAATCTGAATAAGGATAGGTCTTTGTGTTTGCACGATATTTACATTTGCATTAAGGGATTATTAAAGTGAGATCTGAATCATTTTAAAAAGAACTTGCGCAAAATATTATTTATTAGATTAGATCGGGAAGGGTTAGATCCACAACATATATCTCCCTCAGAATGTGGAAAGCTGGTTCCAACAGCCCCCATACTGCTTCAGGTGAGACTTTAGTCTGCACAAGCAGATCACTACTGAAAGGACTAGTAGTTGGAGGGTTTTTTTGGTTGCATAGAACACTCTAAACCTGGGTCAGGACCCCTTAAGCCAAAAATCCTTCTACATCCACCTACAATATATACCATTCAATCACATGATCATCATATTTAACATACTTTTTAATCAAGGAAACGTGGAGTACATCATGGACTTTCACTATCGGATGCAGTGAGAGTTGACAAGATACTGATATAATCCTTCCAAGAATATTGAAAGGTCCATAAAACCTGGGTGCTAGGTTCGTAGGCGACCCAATCCTCAAGGAGTTATTCTTGGGATTGATCTGCAAATGCTCTTGTTCCCTAACCTGAAACTCCTTGAACATCCTATTCCGATATGCATAATTTTTTTCCTATCATGTGCTTCCTTTAAAGTCTTCTTGATTGTCTGGTGTTATAGCATCATTTCTCACCTTCATATGATTCATGATTGCTTTTATGGCTTTGGGCACCTATTCCTACAGACTTGGACAAATTCACTAAAAAACAGTGTAAAAATCCCCATACGCGGTTATGCCCAGTTTTTTCCGCGTGTATACGCGAGTCCACATGCACTTTCCCGCGTATGCCATTAAAATCATTAAAAATATATATAAAAATTCCCTATTTTCGGGCTGGGTTGATGGTTACTTTGGTAGTTCAACCACCCCAGCACGTGGCCAACTGTTTCCAACTGTTGAAACTACTTTGAGGGAGTATAAAAGCCCCTCATGTGCATGGCCTAAGGGGGAGAGAGAAATTATTGATATTATACTCTGTTGGTATTCCCTATCCAAGTTTGAATTCCCGTGCCTCCTGCACTTCCCAGTTCATTATAGGAAACCTTTGTTTCCTGGAGATGCTCATCTTCCTATATGTCATCTCGTATGCACCAGTTTGGAAGGAATCTTAGCGAGGCAAGGGTGGGACGGATCCGGACGACGGTCTGCTCGAAGATCGTGGGAGGATTCAGGTGATCTCTCCACTCGTTATTTCTGTACATGCTATTTATAATACAGAAGTACCATCTTGTTCCCAAAATATACGTGTTAGTGTCTGCTTACATATATGAGAAAATTGTTATTTAAGCATTCATTATGGTTTATCTAATGTTTTATATGGATTTCACTAACATTTAGAGTAGATATATGCTGTACAACCAGATCTTTGTGCTTGTTTCTTCTTGTCTTTCAGGTTAAGAAGGAAGGACGGTTGCCGGGGGTTTGGACCCCGTGGGATCTGCTTCAACCGTAGGACCTACGGGTAACTTCCTCGATCTACTCTATTTAGTTTTTCATGAACATGTATGGTTGTGTGAGTCCTTCTTAAGTAGCATGCCCCTGCTCTGTGGAGGTTGTAACCCAACTAACCTCTAGGGTTATTTTCCCCGAAACATAACTGGCGACTCCGCTGGGGATCACATTCTTGTGACTCCCCTGTTGGGTGGTTTCAGCTGTTTGATAGGTTGCTGACAGTTTTAACTTTCATTTGCAATCCAGTTTACTTTTTCTCAGTCAGTCTGAAGTCCTGGTTTCTTATCCAGGCTTGATCCTTTTTGTTTTTTCACTATTTACCTTTATATACGTGCTTTTTTATGCACACAGTCGTGTATACACGCAAGTTTGTCTAAAGGAAGTCGCGTATACGCGTGTTTCCTTTAGCACAGTCGCGTATGCACGCTTGTTGCTAAACTGTGAAGTAGCGTATACCTAGGCAGATTTTGAATTTTTGGATTTCTTGACTTTTTAGTCCTTTCTGGCTGTGGAGACCTGTTCCTACAGTGTCTTTGTACCCTCTGGATTGTGAAGAAAGTGGTCTTTGGTCTTTTCTCTCTCTTGTTTGATTGAAAACTAGTCTTTTTGGCAAAGTATTGTTGCTGGTGCTGGCACTTCTAGTTTCAGTACCAAGATCTCTTTATGAGCATTCTTGGCTGTTCTGCTTTATCAGAACAGAGAGCTTCTACTCATTTACTCGTTCCTATCTTTGTGTTTTGCTTTCCACTACGATTTTTGCCCGTTTCTTGGCTGGTTTTCTTGAGTTCAGTAGGCTAGTTCTTGTTGCAACTTTTGAAGAGTCTTTCTTGGTTCTTTGAAGTTTTTGTTTGCAGCAAGGTTGTACTACCCTTCTAGGCTGAGTGGCTGAGTTTTCTTGTCTTCTTGTGCTCATATTGATCTTGCTACTAGTTAGCCCTATAAGATTTGGAGCATTGTTGAAGTTTTTGCTTGAAATTCAGTATTGTTTGGCTTGGGATTTTATAGTTTTGCTTGGTCTTTTCGAACTCTCCTTTTATAAAACTCAAAAGCTCAAAAAAAATTTTTCCTTGGTATTTGCTTTTGTTTTTGCATTTTTGTTTTCGTTTCACTGTATCTTTTGAAGCTTTGTTGAGGTTTCTTGCCTTTGGGTTTTAGCTTGATTTTGGAAAGGAATTGTCATTGATTTCTTCCTCTTGTTTTTAAGCGTTTTTGGTGTCTTCATATTAAGAGTTCTTAATTTTCGGAACTAGCTTTCTGGACAACCAAAAAGAGATAAAACTGAAGGAGTTTTGGGAAATTTCACTCTGCTTTAGGAGATTTTGCATCTTAGAATTTGCATGCTTGTAGTGATTTGCATCAGGTGTACTTAAGCATTTAGTCATTTTCATAGTTTTTGTGAGTGTGAGTTTGTTATCTGAAAAGAAAAATACAATTTTTAATCTCGTAGAACCTGTGTGGAAGTTGTTTTTCATCGAAAGACAATAACTGCATTTGCATGTAGTTTGGTTTTTATTAATTTCTTTCTGCGTCAAAACACCATAAGTTTCATCTCCGTATCCCTTTGACTTAACATAACAGCCCATTAAAATAAGCGATATAATTTAAAATCAACTAGCAAGTTTTCTAAGTGTCATACACCAACTAGCTAGGTTGTAGGGCCTTGGATTAGGTGAGTGGAGAGTTAACTCTCCAAGGCCGCTCAAACGAAACATAGAAGTTGATTAATTGAGCGAAATCCAACTCCGTTAGGTGGACCGGGAAAGCTCTCCTCCAGAGAGTCAAGCGCGAGGGGAAGTGAAGGCTGAGAAGAGGGATACCCCCTCTCTGATTAGCTGAATCTAACCTCAAGACCGTTCTGCCCGGCTTCTGATACAGATTGGTGCCCATAGTTGCCACTCCTAGGTTCCACACAGGTGACTGCAGGGTTCGCATCACTTTCAGCAGTACTTCTGGGGGGTGCCCTTGCGAGGCTTGGGTGCTTGAGCCGGCAAAGGCTGTCATTAGGAGGTCGGCGTAACTATTTCTGGTACCTTCGCTAGTTGTTCTGGGCCGTAATTATCCCAGACTGCTTTCGGGAGGTCCTATATTTCGCTTTCCTGTATTTTGGTGTCCGGTCCTCATCACCCGGAGCGGAAATACTTGGAGGTTGTTTGCTTGATTGTATCTCAGGGATTTTTCTTTTAGTGAGTGCTCTTTTCTCCTAGCTTGCCTAGCTTTTCACTTTTTTGAGTCTACTTTAAAATCTATAAAAGTGGCTGATCAAGCGCCTCGTCGATCGAGGAGAATCCGGGGGTTATCTCCCGAGAGTCCAGAGCCTTCTTCGAGAAGGCGTAGGAGTGATTTAGCAGGTGGTTACCACCCTGTGGCGTCTGACGCAGTAGAGAGAGATCCTCCATAGGGGTCTGAAGGTTTCATAGCTGATTCTAGTGTCGGTTCCAAGAGGAGCGTTCTGCTCACCTCGCAAGTTTTATTTTCGCAGGAAGAAGATTTTCAAATTGAAGAAGTACCTGAACCTCCTACGTCAGGTCCATCTCCTCTTCCTCCTGATTATCTGTTCGTTGTTCAATACATCGGACCTGAGTCAGAGAGACTGAAAGATCTTCCGTATCATTCATACCTTTCGATGGCCACGACTGGGAATGCGGCTTCTGCTGTGAGTGCTGCAGGCATTCAGACTCCTGCTTCTGTTGAAGGAGGGGGCACTATTGCTTCATCTTTGATTGCCTCTAGTGCTGCTGTGTTTGGCTCTGGTTTCACCCAAGCACATGTTTCTCAATCTGGTCCCTTCTGTTTCGGAATGCCCACTAGTGGGATTCCTTCTTTTTCCTTTTCCGCTGCTGTAGCTGGATCTACACCCATGTCTTCCATGGCTAGTGGATCAGCTTCATTTCAAGGGTTCCCCTTCGGAACTGGACACATTCCTAGTTCGAATCCTTCTTTAGGGTCCTTTCCGTTTACTTCTCAAACCCATAGTTTCAACCCTTGGTCTGGGGGGCAAAGTTCGACTACTTTTATAGGTTGGAACCCTGTATTCACTACAGCGGGGGCAGGGAATCAGTTTTACGCAGGTCATCAAGGGAATACTTCTTTCCCTTCGTCGAGTGCTTATCAGACTTTTTCTCCTCTATCTAATGCCTGGAACCCCTATCAGGGGCTTTCCTCTTCATTTAATACTTCAGCGGGGGGAACTGGTCTGGGCTTTGGTAACTCGGCGTGGGGAGGAGGTTCTTCTCCTTTTTCTACGAGTTCTTTCTGGCAACCTGGTGCCTCATCAAATCCAGGGTATTCTTTTCAGAATGTTGGGAATCCATCCCATCAAGGATGGAACCCTCCGGCTCCACCTCGCTTACCTTTTCTAGCAACGTTAAACTTTCCAGATCTGTCGAAGTTGACTAATGATCCGATTTGTTATAGTCCGGGGTGGCCTCCGGTTCCCACCAAACTTCCTTCAGACATTCCAAAGTTTGAAGGTAAGAATGGAGAAGATCCAGCTGACCACATCACCACTTTCCACTTATGGTGTTCTTCAAACTCCCTGATCGATGATTTGATTAGGTTGAGATTATTTCAATGCACCCTAACTAGAAACGCTGCCAAATGGTATATTGAGCTAACTAGGGGCAGTTTTTCTACATTTGGAGAACTGGTTGTTACATTTCTAAACCATTTTCAGTTGCCTGTCCGATATGAGGCTGGGACTGAACTCCTAGCTAATTTTAAGCAGGACAAAGCAACCCACATTTATGATCACATTCAGGAATGAAGGAGAAGGAAGAGGCTTATTAAAGCTCATATTCCAGGAGAATTAATTTTGGAATGGTTTCTGAAATCTCTGCAGTCATACATTTCTAAAGATGTATCCCTATCTGGGGTATTTTCTGAGGAGCAGGCCATTTTTAGGGCCCAGCAGCTGGAACTGATCTATTCTCAGTCTGGGGTCCTTTATAAATATTTTCCCAATGCTCCTCACTCCAAATTAGATTTATCCAAAACTAAGCCTGGTCCGCATGGTGATGGGCTTGTCGGATCGATCAATAGTGGTGCAGCCAGCCTACTTACTCAACTGCAGCAGTTGTCTTTGCAATCTGCTCCTTCTAGTCAGGTTGTGCCTGCTGAGTCATCGCCTTCCCAGTCTTTGTCCATAAATGTTGTCCAAGCTTCTGATCCCAAAGGAAATCAACAATCCGAAGGGAAGAAGAAGGGACGAAATAAAAAGAAGAAGGGCAAGAATGGGAAGGGTAATGAAAATAAAACCAACGAGCATGTTGGTGAGGATCCAAAGGAGAAAAGGAAAGTGAAGTTTCCATGCAAGCTATGTGCTGGAGACCATCTTACGCACCTTTGCCCTAAAATTCAGGATGCGCAGCGCTTGTTAGCCCAGCAGGGTTCTTCTAGTTCCTAGGCTATGTTAACAAACCCTTTTCCCAAAGGGCAACAGTTAGTTGTTGGCACAAACCAAAATCCTGGGGCTTCCTCTGGGGGCACCCAGGAAGGGGAAATTCCATCGAACATTTTCATGATGAGTGCTCACGCAGATATCGCTACGAGATCCCGTGATTATGGTGGAGAAGAGTCTTTGAAAGCTAAGGAAGTCCCTGATGCTACTGAGCCACTTCACATTACCAAGCCTACTGTTGATTCTATGCCTCGGATGCCCAAAGCATCTACTAAGCGGTCGACGATTAATCCAAATGCTAGGGCTGCCCATAACTACTCGATTGTGGAAGATCTGGCGCAGAGTCCTTGTGCCATGTCGGCTTTAGAGGTACTCCAGTCTTGTCCGGCTCAACGCAGTGCTTTTCTCACTGCCATTGGGGCTATTGATCCAAAAAATTCTCTTCTGATTACTTTTGATATGACTAATTTTAAGAAGAAACTCCCTTATCACATGGCTTTTCATATTAAATCATCGTACCGGAAGTGTAACATCTTTCGGACGGTTGTCGATGAGGGTGCTTCCACATGCGTGATGTCTCTTGCATGCTGGAAGACACTTGGATCTCCCAAATCTGTTCCATCTACCACTCTTCTGACTGCGTTCGACGGTCATTCTCACAGGCCCCATGGTATTGTCCCAACTTTGCCCATCTGTGTTGGGGGAAAAACTGTCAATATAGAGGTTGAGGTAGTGGATGCAAGCTTGGAATACAACCTTCTGTTGGGGAGAAAATGGATTTATGAGATGGATGCCATTGCATCCTCATTATTTCACATTATATGTTTCCCTCACGAAGGGAGGATCGTTACAGTGGATCAACTGGACTATCCTCCTGTAGACCCGAATGCATCTACTGACTCATCTGTTCCTAAGTTGGATAATTCTAAGGCGCCTGTTGAGAATTTAGGAGTTGGAATGTATTCTTCCTTGATGGGTACTTTCGATCTTCCTCCTCCTACGGTGCATATAAATGCTATTTCATCCTCCAAGGTTCCTCTTCGAAGAAAGTTCTTCAAAACTCATTATTTTTCGGACCCTTGGACCTTGCCTTCCCCTACCGCCACATTAGCGGAAGGTCAAGTGGGTGGAATGGCATTTCCGATGTCTACAGCTGAGATTTCTTATCAGTCTATTGTTGACTCTGCAGAATCCATCCTAGCTCCTCTTTCACCGGAAGAGTTGGATGGCGATGTGGCTCCAGCTTGGACACTTAGTTCTTCTTCTGCCCAGGATTGCCTTGATACCACTCTTCCATCTGAAGAGGCCATCCTGGAAGCCATGACTGGTACAGATAGACCATGGGATGATTTGCATCATCGGTCTTACTTCTTACCTGATTTAAGCGAAGTTGAAACAAGTTTTCCAAGTCCTCCGTCTCCTGGTCCTGTTCACCCAGTCTTGAACCCTTTAGCACCAACACAGGTTTATGCTGAAGGGAACATGGCTGTGATTTCTCCTACTATCCCGGTGAACATTTCCAGGGATCCCAATATTATTGAGAATGTATTCATTGGAGCTGAATGTTCCCATGGAGAGATTCAAATTTACACCGAGCTCTTTAAAGAGTATAGGGATGTATTCGCTTGGTCTTATGAGGAAATGCCTGGTATAGATCCATCTATTGTCCAGCATGAGATCAAGACTTATGAAAACGCTAAGCCGGTGAGGCAAAAAATTCGTCCGGTCAATCCTAGGAAGGCAGCAGCTATCAAAGCTGAAGTTGAGAAGCTGCTTAAGGCGGGATTCATTTTCCCTGTTCCTCTGACTGAATGGGTTTCAAACCCCGTTCCCGTAGATAAAAAGCAAGGAACGATTCGAGTGTGCATCGATTTCAGAGACCTAAATAAAGCGTGTCCTAAATATAATTACCCCACACCATTTATCGATCAGATCATTGACGAGTGTGCCGGTAATGAGATTTTCTCCTTCATGGACGGTTTCTCCGGATATAATCAAATTACTATCCGTCCTAAAGATCAACATAAGACTGCCTTTATTTTTCCCTGGGGTACGTTTGCATACAAGAAGATGCCTTTTGGTCTTAAAAATGTTGGGGCTACCTTTCAGCGGGCCATGTCATACGCCTTCCATGACATCAAAAAGATTATCGAGGCATACTTAGATGATTTAGCTGCTCATTCTCGAAAGAGGATGGATCATCCTGGTCACCTCCGGCAAATATTTGAAAGATGTTGTTTCTATAAGATTAGATTGAATCCGAACAAGTGCGTTTTCGCGGTTACATCCGGCCGGTTATTGGGATTCATTGTGTCTAGGGAAGGGATTAGGGTAGATCCCTTCAAGGTTGAGGCAATACTTCGGTTGCCTCCCTCGTCCTCTATCCGTCAGCTTCAAAGTCTACAAGGAAAGTCTAATTTTCTTCGGAGGTTTATCGTCAATTATGCTGAAGTTACAAAGGGATTTATGAGATTGTTGAAGAAAGGAGTTCCTTTTCTTTGGGACGACTACGCTCAACGCTCATTCGATGCTTTGAAAAAAGCATTGACCTCTCCTCCTTTATTGAGTCCACCTGATTATAGCAGGAATTTCCTTTTGTATCTAGCAGCAGCAGAATCTACCATTGGTATGGTTCTGGTTCAGGAGGATGATTCTCTTGCAGAGCATGTTATTTACTATCTTAGTTGAGGATTGGTAGGACCTGAACTCCGGTAGAATCCGATAGAAAATTTAGCTTTAGCAGTAGTTCATGCTGTGCAGCGACTCCGGCATTACATTATTCTACGAAAAACTTATGTTTTGGCGGCAACCAATCCATTTCAGTTTGTCCTCAGTAGGCAGAGCAGAAGGTAATTGGGGCAGTAAAATATTGGATTGTGATTTTGCAGGAATTTTATCTTGAGTTTATGTTAGCCAAGTCCAAGAAATCATTGGTTTTCGCGGAATTGATCTTCGAGTTGCCCTGTGGGGAAGAGATGATCTATGATGAATCCTTTCCGGATGAACATTTGTTTCTTATCTCTTCACAGGATCCTTGGTACGGAGATATCATTGTGTATCTCTAGACTGCGAAGTTTCCCTCTAATTTTTCGAAAGATGAGCATCGTAAGTTGCGTCACTTGGCGAAGAATTATTTGATTATTGGTGATGCTTTATACCGTCGAGGGGTTGATTCAATCCTAAGACGCTGCTTAACTCTCGAAGAAGCTGAGGCTGTGCTCAATGATTCCCACAGTGGAGCTTGTGGGGGTCATTTATCTGGGCTTGCTACAGCCCAAAAAATCTTGCGTGCTGGGTACTTTTGGCCCTCGATTTTCAAGGATTGTATCGAATCGGTCAAAAAGTGTCATCCGTGTCAAGTCTATACTCGAAAAATGTGCGCTCATCCAGCTCCGCTTTTTCCAGTCATTACTGTCGGTCCCTTTACAAAGTGGGGTATTGATTATACTACTTGTAACCCGCCTTCGACTAAAGGTCACAAGTACATTATTGTAGCAGTAGACTACTTTACGAAGTGGGTCGAGGCTATGCCTACTTTTGGGAATGATGGTGAGACTGCAGCTCTTTTCCTTTTCAACCAAGTTATCGCTCGTTTTGGTATTCCTAGAGAGATTGTCACTGACCATGGCAGTCATTTTCAGAATAGTATGATGGCTGAGTTGGCTCTCAAATTGGGTTTTCGGCAGGAGCATTCATCTCCATATTATCCTCAAGCCAATGGGCAAGTGGAAGCCGTGAATAAATCCTTGAAGACAATTCTTCAGAGGACAATTGATAAATAGATGTGGCATATTATTTCTCATCAGGGCGATAATTTAAATGCTGGCCAAGCACCTCTACATTTGAAGCTCGGTGCAGGATGTGAAGATCTGCCTTGTTGAATGCGAGATTCCTTCTCTTAAGTTAGCTATTTAACTTCTTCCTGACACTTCTAGTCTTGAAGAACAGCTCCTTCATCTAGAACATCTCGATGAGCAGCGTCGGGATGCCGCCACGATGAATGAAGCACATAAAAACCGAGTTAAAGTTCAGTATGATAAGGCGGTCAAACCCAGGGTTTTTTCGGAAGGTGACCTTGTTTTGGTCTATGCCCAAGAAAAAGATGCCCTGGGGGCAGGAAAGTTTAAGTCTATGTGGTATGGCCCCTTTATCGTTAAAAAATTCCTTAAGAAAGGAGCATATACCTTGGTTGATTTCGAAGGGAACGAGTTGCCGGAGCCCCGAAATGGGCTTTATTTGAAGAAGTATTATGCCTAGGCTTCGGCCTGGCATGTTGCTTTTGTATATAGTAGTTTTTGCTTTGTACATATCTGGTTGATTTTCGATCTTTGATGAGTTGGTGATGTTTTTGATCTACTTTGGCAGGTTGTGTTGGATGTCATGAGTCATTTTGGTTTCGCCGATGGTGCTAGTAGACACACTCGGAACTTAGCTTCCGCGGCTTGGGTGCTTCATTATCCATCCGGTCAGCTGTTAGTATCAAGAGGGGTCTGCATTGGTCCTGCTTCCAATAATATAGCAGAATACACTGCAATTGTTCATCTACTCTTGGAGGCAATATCTTTGGGTGTTGATTCGTTGGTAGTTTTCTTGGACTCTCAGCTGGTGGTGTCGCAGTTGAACAATACTTATCGAGTTCGAGATCCTTTTTTACTCCGGTTGTTCTAAAGGGTACGTTTGTTACAAAGGTCATTTCAATTTTAAATTTCATTCATATTCCTCGAGCTGACAATTGGTTGGCTGACTCATTAGCTAATCAGGCACTGGATTGGCATATTAATCATTCCATACAATAAAATTTAATCATCAAAAACATCATACATTTTGATACATTTATCACATCACATCAAATATTGCAGTATATATATCATCAGAGTGTTCAAAAACTTTACAAAATTTGGATCCATAAGGTCATACAAAACTTGGGCTTATTCCCGATCATGTTCAGTCTAGAAAAAGAATATACAGTCATTTGATACATAATATCTATCTATTACTGAGGTCCCTGCCCAGAAGTCGTGTTCCTATAGAACATGATCGCGGTGGCAACTCGGCGGAATAACCGTACCCAGTTTCGGGGCACTCCTACCACCCATCTCTGGATGGATTTCGGCAGGTCTTCCACGGCAGCCATAGGTATTTGGCGGGTTAACCCCTCCAAGTTCCTCTGCACAGCCTGGAGTGTCCTGTCTGAATCCAATGTATCTGCTTCGCCCCTGCGACGCTTGTGGCGTGGGAAACCCTTAGGTCGAACTAGTCCAACATCTGAATCATGATCATTTTAAATTGTCAGTCATTATGAATCCAATCAAAAACATGTTTTTTTTTTCATTTTTTCATACATATTTGAAAAAATCCAAAAAAATTATATAAGTCAAAATTTTTGCAAACTTACCAACTATGCCCCGTGCTGTGCCTGGTGGAAGAACAAGATCTGGATCTCCACGAAATTCCATCCCGGCATAGGGATAGTCGTCCACCGCGATGATTTGTTCTCCCCACCAAAGGAAGAACTCATCGTCCCACGTGGTCCGGGGTACTTCACTACCCCCCAATCTCTTCATCATATCTGCCCAACGGGAAATTCTTGGGTCCCTCGGGCTACTAATGGTAGAGATAACTCTGGGTCTCAATGCTGGTATCTTCTCAAAGAAGAATGTCGTCAAAATAGTACCGTAGCCAAAGTGTTTGGTCTTTGCTTGGTGGATTGAGATCAACTATTGCTTCATGTTCAGTAATAGGGTTGTGCACCAATCATACACATGATTCAAGCATTCTACTGCTATGCTCATTTGCGTCCTGGACGCCTGATGTAGGGAGGCAGATCCTGCCACTCTGCCGATGGTGAAAAGGAGGATTTTCATGTGCAAATCCCTCAAATCTTTAATTGCAATCTGAGTTCCAACTTTCTTGGAACCCTCTACGCAATACACGTGGACATAATCTTCCATGGTTAGCCCTCCCAGGGGCTTCCCATGCAAGTCTACTGGTTCCCCCCTTCGAGAGAGTCCAGTGATAAAATATATGTCTTCCACTTCAATGCGTATTGGCATTTGATCTATAATGAAGCAATCTTGGTCTGGTTCCCAATAATTGACGAGCATTTCTAGCAGCCGGACATTACTTTTCATATTTGGCATTTTGAAAAATTTCAACAATCCGCAATTTCGAAGAATATTTTGCGATGCTTGATCTTGCATGACCTCTTGATCAATTGCACCGTGTTCACGCTCTCTCCATGAGATTGTCATCCTGTCAAAATTCAATAAATCATGCATTAGCCACGCATTTTTTGATTCGGGCCTGCGCATACGCGACTTTTTCTATACACAGTCGCGTGTATACGCGACTTTCCTGTTACCAACCTGCGTATGCGCAAGTCCGCGTTTTTTAGCAAGGGTTTTAATGGTGAAAATCACTAAATTTTAATTTCTAAATGGACAAAATGATTTGCAAGGATGATTGAGGAGCCTACCTGACAAATTCGGTGCGTTTCAACGGTCGGTTGTTCCTGATTTGACGAAAGAAGTTTTTTGCTCCAGAGCACTTTTTTCCAAATCAGCAATGCAATAATGAACCAAATATGAGGTAATTTGTCTATTTATGGCTAAAAAATTGAAAATTTTCGCAAAAATTCCTTATGCTTATTTTTTCGATCTATCTTAAGCTGCATAACTCGGTTGCTTGGAAGTGCCCAGTTTGGTATGTTTTCAGGTACATTTTGACGATTTTGAGATTTTTCCTGGTTTTTGATCCATGATTTCAGACTCTTCACGGCAGGTATATGATCTTCACTGGCATATAGGTTAGGGAATCACTTTCCGTTGCATCTTGCATTCTAGCCTCCATACTGATCACTTGCCTTAGGGTCGATCCCATCAGGTCATTAGTATTACACCCATTTCACTCACCGATTTTTAATCATGACTTGATGGTAGAGCCTTCCTTTACATGGGCTTCCTAGTTAGTTCCTCGCTATCACTTGTTGCCCATGCTGCTTTTTATGTAGGCTCGGGAGTCCTCTTTAGTCCCGCCATGTCTTATGTGTTGAAGCTTCATTGTTCTTCTTCATCACTATCATTTTTTCTGGATTTTACCCTAGAGGCTCCCTCGTGTCGTTAAGTTGTATTACTACATTGCATATTGGCTACTTGTTTATCCTGGCCTTTAGCCGGCTTCATTTGGACTCGATGTTTAAGCCAACTTTTGACCTTGACTTTCTGTACAAGTTAACCATTGCAGGCACTTAGCTATCACGACTTGACACCTTTGTACCCATGGATGGAACGTTCCTCTGAGTATCACTGACCAGTTTTCGCCACCTTGCATTGAGCATAGGATTGTTCCAATCCCAGGAACTAGTGCATCTGATTTTTTGATACTCATTCTATCCATTGTACCATAGCATTCTTTTATTCTTTTTTAGGCTTATTATATGAAAAAGACAAAAAAATCAAATATAACAAAAAGAGCGGGAACGGGATGTATCTTCGTTGTTTTGATGGCAGTACAGAGTCAGTTTGTCGCCCTTGAACAAAGCACATATACTTATATATATTTCCTTCATTTGAGATGGTTTTAGTTTTTACCTAGGTTCAGCCTTTACCTTGTTTCACTTGTCAGTTCTCCTCTGGTTGGTTATCTCTTCCAATCATATGGAGAGTTTGTTTTGCCTCCTACATAACAGACTTATACAGTGTCACTTTTACTGCCATGGTCATCATGAATCGTGCTTTTGTTCAAGGGAAGTCTAACCAGAGTCGGCCATTCTGCGGTGTCTCTTGACTCATTATTCAGTCGGCCTACCCGGTCTTGTCAGTATCTTGTTCTATCACATCAGATGTTTTGGTCTTCTACTCGTGCTGGTTTGAGAAGGTCCCCATTGACTTCTTGCCGGTGGGTTTGTCTCTTATCGACTACGACACATTGCTCTGAGAGCAAACCTAGAGCCGCACCCTGGCCCTATTTCCATCATTGATAGGTGACCTTGTGCTCAGCATTTGATCATCATTATGGGTCTTTGACTGAGTGGTTTCCCCTGTGTTCGACGTCAGCACACATTATCACACTTGGGATTCGTGCAGTACCTTTATTTCCATTTGACCCTATCGGTGGATTTCTCGCCTCTGTGTCAGCTTTCATTATTGGTTGGTTCAGAGGGTTTCTTCCGTGCGCTAGCTTCATCTTGTGCATGTCGGAAACGTACTTCGGTTTTGGTTCCATCACTCTACTTCGTCCGATTCCTTCCAAATCTTGGCCCGCGGGTTACACTCGCGCTGGACTGATGTGGGATTCCTTAATGCCTTCCTTCCAGCAGATCTTTCCCATCGACTCCGACTCATTGCTCTGGGAATAAGGTCTAGAGTCTTTTTGTCAGTACCTTAGGGTTTGCAGTCATCAGTGGCAGACTCTTCGCTATCGACAGTGGGGATCCATCATTGCCTCCTGATTGGTAGATTCTTTCAAGTGTTCGACTTCAACTCATTCATTCACACTTGTTAGATTGTACTGGGGCACCTTGACACTCATTTTCATTATTGGTGGGTTGTCTCGCGTTGGTTAACGGTATACATCATTGACCGGTAATCCAACGATTTCTCACATGGTCGACTTCAGCTCATTTATTCCCATTGTGTAGAATTGTGCCATAGTGATCGGTGAAGACCTCGGGTTGCATCAGCATTTCTCGGTTCACTTTTTGACAGTCCATTCAGTTTCTGCCAGTGATGCCGTCCACCCTTATATGTTGCAGTTCAGTACAGCTGCATCCTATATATTGGCTCCCGAGTTGCGTGATAGTACCGTTTGTTGCACCCCTTATGATTTGGTACTTGGAGATTCAGTTACTTATGTGATCAGACATCCAGTTGCAGCTTCCTTGATCAGCTTTCTATATGTGATACTTGGACATTGATTCAGACTTATATTTCTGGGCCATGCTCAGATGATTCATTGTGTACTTTCAGTTCAGCTATACTTGTATACATGTTGGATCTATTCAGTACTTTCTAGATGATGTATTTTTGACTGAGCATGGGTATGCCCGCCTCAGCATGAGTTGACTCTCTATTTTCTTTCATTGATTTTTGGCAGGCTGAAATCTGGTGAAGTCCTCTCTTGTCCTTGCGAAGTTCTTTCTTTGTGCATAATACATTTCGGCCATCATGTACCCATTCTGACCTCATATATTAGGGGGCATCCGTTATAGCATCATTTCTCACCTTCATATGATTCATGATTGCTTTTATGGCTTTGGGCACCTATTCCTACAGACTTGGACAAATTCACTAAAAAACAGTGTAAAAATCCCCATACGCGGTTATGCCTAGTTTTTTCCGCATGTATACGCGAGTCCACATGCACTTTCCCGCGTATGCCATTAAAATTATTAAAAAATATATAAAAATTCCCTATTTTCGGGCTAGGTTGATGGTTACTTTGGTAGTTCAACCACCCCAGCACGTGGCCAACCGTTTCCAACTGTTGAAACTACTTTGAGGGAGTATAAAAGCCCCTCATGTGCATGGCCTAAGGGAGAGAGAGAAATTAATGATATCATACTCTGTTGGTATTCCCTATCCAAGTCTGAATTCCCGTGCCTCTTGCACTTCCCAGTTCATTACAGGAAACCTTTGTTTCCTAGAGATGCTCATCTTCCTATACGTCATCTCGTATGCACCAGTTTGGAAGGAATCTTAGCAAGGCAAGGGTGGGACGGATCCGGACGACGGTCTGCTCGAAGATCGTGAAAGGATTCACGTGATCTCTCCACTCGTTATTTCTGTACATGCTATTTATAATACAGAAGAACTGTCTTGTTCCCGAAATATACATGTTAGTGTCTGCTTGCATATATGAGAATATTGTTATTTAAGCATTCATTATGGTTTATTTAATGTTTCATATGGATTTCACTAACATTTAGAGTAGATATATGCTGTACAACCAGTTCTTTGTGCTTGTTTCTTCTTGTCTTTCAGGTTAAGAAGGAAGAACGGTTGCTAGGGGTTTGGACCCCACGGGATCCGCTTCAACCGTAGGACCTACGGGTAACTTCCTCGATCTACTCTATTTATTTTTTCATGAACATGTATGGTTGTGTGAGTCCTTCTTAAGTAGCATGCCCTGCTCTGTGGAGGTTTAAACCCAACAAACCTCTAGGGTGATTTTCCCCGAAACACCAACAACCCAAGCAGTTTACCCTATAACAGAATTGGCGACTCCACTGGGGAGACTTTCCCCATAGTTTCCAGACTATTTTTTCCTTTCCTTTCCTCTCTCTTCTATTCACAGATCCTTCCGACCATTTTTGATGCCCAGTAGACATACCAAACGCTTGCAGAGTTCGATCATGTTCCTGTCTGGCCAACTGAAGAGCTTTTCCCTGGTTAACGCGACCTATGCAGTTTATCCAGTGTGTTATAACGCAGTCTATGCTTAAATACAGTGCGTTATAACGCTGTATTTTCTCACAGACAGAGCGTTACTCAGCCAAAAACCTTGTTGTTCACTGCTGTGACTGTGTTTTAGCTGTAGAGTTTTTTGGCCACCAGTACCTTTCACTGACTGAATCCCTGTGCTTGTCTGCTAAGCTGGCATTGTTATTTGTTTCTCTTGTTTAGTTAGTGTGCAAAGCATTTACTTTTTAAGAGAAAATATTTTTTTTATTTTTCTGCATCTAGCTGAGTTTATTCTGTAAGTTTTAGTTCATAGACTGTTGAAAGAGGTAGATATAAGTCTGAATCTTAAAAGTTGAGCTGTGTTATTTACATGTTGGTGCATGGATGATTGAAAAAGAAACCTCTCCTTGTAGAAACACTCTTCATTGAATTTAATATTTAGAGCATGTTTTGCATGGTTTCTTGAGTCAGAGTCTCACTATACTTCATACGTCCACTCCCCCTCCGCAAGACTAATAATAAAGTACACTAAAAATAAAGCGATAATAAAATCAATCTAATTACTCTTTTTTGAGCTCACACAAACAGTAGTTCAGGCTAGGATCTTGGGTTAGGAAAGTGAGAAAACTACCCAACATCTCAAAACTTGAAAACTAGAGTCATTAACGAGTGAAATCCTGCTGCACTCATATGTTGGGAAAAATACTGAGAGGGGGGGGTGAATCAGTATTTAGGGCATATTCAAACTTTTTACTTTTTTTTACTTCTAAAACCCATACGCTAATTTCTTGATACAGACTCGCGTATATACGTGGATACCCTTTATAAAACTCGCGTATACAAAGAGATCTAATTATGCCATTAATTCTTCACTTATATCATTCCATCATTCAATCATAAAATGATCAATAAACAGTAAACATGTGCAGTAAGAACAGAATAAACCATCACACATAAGCATTACACATGAACACCAGGATTTTAGGTGGAAACCCAAGTCGGGAGAAAACCACCGCTGTCGTTGTCTCAGCCTTCAATATTTTATTATAGAGAAAACATTTTACAACAATGTGCTGGTGTAGACTCATACCAGCACGCAGGCACCCACCTGCACTCGTTTACCAGTCTCTCCTGGAAGGGAGCTACGACCCCCTGCTCTTGTTTACCAGCCTCACCTGGAAGGGAGCTACGACCCCTTTCTCTCGTTTCCCAGCCTCACCTGGAAGGGAACTATGACCCCCTGCTCTCGTTTACCAGCCTCACCTGGAAGGGAGCTACAACCCCCTGACTGAAGGCTACAACCCTCAGCACCTCTATGGACCACGTTTCATCAATTTTCAAACTGGATCCAACCCACACAATTAAGCTCAAGGAACATTCATCAATTCAACAACTTGCTCTATAGCAGCATAATCAATATTCGAACTACCCAGATCAATATTGACAGATAGCAGTACACATCAGAAACAGATATCAACAAGACAGCAGAACAGATCAGACATCTCACAACTTCAGCAAACCCTAGTTTATCATACGTGCTTTCCTTTCACTGATCCAGCGTATATACGCGCCTTCATGCATATAAACCCGCGTATACCTCTACACATACTTCAGAAAGCCCTAACTGGACATATGCGCTTTTCCTTCATCAGATCCGCGTATACACGCACTTTTACCGAAACGAACCAGCGTATACTTCTTCAGACATTTCAGCGAAATTCTTCAGAACAGATGCATAGCTCAGATATTACCCTTTACTTCAAAAACATGTTCGCCTCATCTCAGATCAGAATATTCCATAAACAGATCTAGAAGATACAAATACATTTCAGATCTAGATTCACTTCTTCATCATTATCTTCATAGGTGCATCACAGATTTAGATCATCAAACTGTTACCCTTTCATACAGATATACTTCATAATGAAGTACTCATTCAAACCCTGACTCATGCACCCCCATTGCACAATGATTTTCTTCTCCTTATATAGGTTTACCCTTTTTGAATACCATGAGTCAAAACCACATTATTTCCAATGGTATTCCTAGACGGGATAAAATAGATAATCCAACGCTCAATACAATGGGTCAATACCATGGTAAAGCCCCTTGGTATCATACTTTTAGAGCGCAAAAGGGCATACGCGACTTTTAGCGTCCGTTTCCGTGTGTATACGCAACTTAGCCTCACAAAATCTGCGTATATGCTAATCCTGAATGCATACGCAGGTTCCGTTCACAAAAGTAGAGTATATACGCGGGTTGCCTTCACAAAAGTAGCGTATACATTGTGACATATTATATTTATCATTTTTCTGGCACTTACTGGAATTCTTTTCTCTGCCACAACTGAACTAATCTGAAGATACATCATTCTTACATATTTAGCACATAGGTTGCTTATCATAGGCAACTCATCAAGTAGATTTCCATCAAGGAAAACTTCATCAAGTAGGTTGCCATCATCTTCATCAAGTGGGTTTCCATTCAAGGACAACACTCTATCAAATGGGTTGCCATCAAGGACAACACTCTGCATCATATTGCCAACAATCTCCCCCTTTGGACTTGATGGCAACCACGATGGTGTTTGATCACTACAACAGATAGATACATTAAGAATACAATGACACCATGTCACTTTCCCCATTCTTTGACACCATTCTTTTCCTTTATTCAAACACCATGTCACTTCCATTCTTGATTACCATTTTTTCTTCATTCAAACACCATGTCACTCTCCCCTTTGACATCAAGGGCAAAGGGCGGATCAAAAACCAACACTCTCCTCCTCATGTGGAAGAATCATTCTGCAGATCTGATATGTGCTGAAGTGGCCAAGCTCCCCCTGAGTTCATGCTGAATCTTCAAACATATTTGTCAATGAAGTACATGACTCTATGAACTTCCTATCACCAAAGACTCATACTTACATCAATTATCCAACCAAGTGGATTTACACATTTGACTCAGCTACCCAACCAAGTGGGTTTACACACTTCAACCTACCACCCAACCAAGCGGGCTTGCCAAAATTTGACTCAAATGCACCCAACCAAGTGGGTTTAAGGTAATTCTTGACAAGTCCTTACAATGACTCAATATTACAAATTTACATCATGGGTCTCAACATGACCTTTTCATCAAAAATACAAATATGACTTTTCATAACTAATACCAAAAAGACCTCAAGAGAGATCATATATCAAAATCATCATAATGCTAACAATGCATTATATTCAGAAAAGCTAATGCTCCCCCTGAATATGTGCATCCAATGCATCCTTTCCATGTGACCAAAGCTCCCCCTTTGCTTGTGCATCCTGAATACTTTCAATAGAAAATCATCAAGGCATATTCACCCAAAATTAGAGAATGAAACAGAAATATAATAGCCGAAATACCACCAGAGACTCCAAAAGCATCAGAGATACCAAACAGCACCATAGCTTGTGCTGAAGAAATGCTGACCCAGAAAAATTGTCAAAAACCATACGTGGTTTTCTGTGTATGAACTCACATACATACGTGACTGTGTTTCAGGAAATACGCGTATCCAAATCCATCTTCTGCATTTTAACCAGATCTGATCCTCTGTGAGGCAGAGATAGTTTTCAGCTTCTTTCTGAGATAATTGAATGCTTCCCTGGAATATCTGAGAGCAGATAGATAGAACAATGTAGTAATGTCTTCAAGTGTCATCCAATGATTGTAGCATAAGTATATTGGTAACCAAGTCTTCAGACTCTTTGCAGCATCAACATATTCTTCCCAAGAGGAATTATCATACCAGAACAACTTCTACAGTAGAAAATACATGTCAAGCAACCACCCATGTGATCTGATATCACCAAGATCTTCAAGATTTATTATGATCATGATGTAGCATGTGTAAGGAATTAAAGAGGTCTCAACCAAAAACAAACTATGCATGATTTATCCTTATCTCTGAATCACAAGACTTCCATTTCATCCATGTGTGAAAGCAAAGAATACTCTTCATCAGAAAAGCAAACAGGGTTCATCCATAATCACAAGAAACCATGTAACATGTCATCATCATTTAGAACTGAGAAATAAACTGATACAGTGCCAAAAATACACTCATTAATAGTCAGACTGATGCTCCCCCTGAACCTTTACTCCTGATCTTCAGCTGTCATACAAATTTTCTCTTATTAAATGTACACGCTGATAAGTGTCTCATGAACTGTGGTTAATACGCGACTTCTTGTTCCTTATTAACCCGCGTATTGAAAGTGAAGCTTACAGAAATTTTCATGCATTTCTTCATCTTTCCCCTAACTTATGCCTCCTGTACCTATCTTCTTCATATCAGATGCACTGTCAGAAATAAATATGACCAGAATCACCAAAACAACCATGGGAATCATCATAACGTTCCCCTCTCCGTAATGACATTACTAATCACCGTAATGTATCTCACATCATTCATGTCATTATGAGAAAATGCTTCTGCTTTAAGATCGTGTGAGGGCCGCATGACCCACGTTTCCACCGTCTTCCTCCTTCTTTCTCCAGCTTTTCTTGAAACTTCTTATTGTGGGCTGGAAGTTATCCAATTTCTCATATTTGTTCATCCTGCATTCCTTTTCCACATGTCCATACTTGTTACAAGCATAACATCTCAAGTGACCAGAGAAATAAGCATAAGAATCATAATGTGTCTTTTGATTCTTCCTTGTATTACAATCAACTGCTTTATGACCATACTTGTTGCATGAAAAACAATATCCCTTGAAGAAACCAGAGTACCTTTCTATGCAGGAACTGTTTGTTTGAGGCTGAAATGATCTGCTCCTGCAATTGGCTGCAACATGCCCATAATTATGTCATTTAAAGCATTCAACATTATTGATCAAAGGAGGGAATGATTCCTTTTGAGAGTTCATGATTGTTGGTTGACCTTTTTTTTCTTTCACCACTTCAGGTTTTTCATTGATATTCTTTGAATCTTTAGCGCTTCCTTGTGAACTAGATTCTCCTTTAATAGTTTCATGAAAACCAAGACCAAATTTACCAGAGGGAGACCTTTGACTACTAAGAATATTTTCCAGAATCCTAGTACTATCTTGAAACCTCAAGAGTTTATCTTTTTCTTCTAATTTACCTTTCAAAATATTTACCTCAACCTCCAATATTTGGCATTGCTTCTTCACGCTTTCTTCTTTCCTTCTTCCATTTTCTACTTGGTTATTCAGATTTAGAATCTCTTCTTTCAACCCATTTTCTAGCTCTTCAAAAGTTTGTAAGAGTTCTTCATTCTTCTTCTTCAAAGCTTCGAGATTTACTTTCAGAGATATGTTTTCTGCTTCAAGTCCTGCATTCTTCTTATTTGATTTATCCAGATATTCTTTGAGGGAGATGATTTCTGCTTCAAGACCTTCCTTTTCAAATGACTTTAGAGGTTCCTCATTCTTCTTACTTTATGCTTCAAGATCTGCTTTTAGAGAGATGATTCTAGCTTCAAGACCTTCATTTTTCCTTTTTGATATTTCGAGATCTGCATTTAGATCGTTGATTTCTGCTTCCAGTCTTTTCATTCAATTGGATGCATAAGCATGAAACATTTGATACTTGTCTATCTGATCTTTCATTCTAGAGATCATAGATTCACTCTCCTTAGATGATTTTTGTTGATCTTCAACTTTAGTCTTGACTGCTTCTTCTAGATCCATACTGTTACTTTCACTATTTTTACCTTTGCATGCACAAGAGAGTAAAATACAAGAACAATGATCAATACTTATTTCATCTTCTTCAATTTCTGCTATACATGATTTCTGAGGTATCTCCTTTCCTTGAGTAACCTTCTTCTTTTGCTTCTTTGCCATGAGCACTTGTAGAACTTGGTCAGAATCTTCTTCATCTTCACTGGACACTTCATCATCTTCATTTGCATAATAACTCTTTCTCTTTTCAAATTGTATCCCTTTACCATGTTTTTCTATAAGGACATTTAGCAAGATATAACCTAAATCCTTCACAACTAAACATTTGAAGGGAAGCTACCTTTTGAATCTTCCAGTTCCTAGTTGGAGTTTTCTCACAAAATTGGCTTCTTCTTCTTCTGATATATAACTTAATTCCTTGACATCTTATTTTTCTTTTCTTTTTGCACATGCCTTAAAAGCAGCTTCTTTAATTTGAGAGGGACCTCCTTGTCTCATTTCATAAGCAATTAGGATACCATGCAATTGAACAATAGTAAGAGTTTGCAGATCTTGCCTTTCTTCAATAGCTGCTACTTTTGACTCAAATTTTGAAGTCAAAGATCTTAAGAATTTTTCAACCAGAGTAGTATCAGTTATGGTTTCACCTAAACTTCTCATACGATTCACAATATCATCTAGACGTAAAAATAAACTGGCAATACTCTCATCACTATGCATCTTCAAATTTTCATATTCAATTCTGAGGGTTTGGAGTTTGACACTTTTTACCTTTGTATCTCCTTCATAGCTCGTAATGATTTTTTGTCTCATATTTGTTTAAATAATCTTTAGCCGCATCACATTAGCAAATTCCTTTGCTTGTATATGCTTCCTAATAAGACATTGACTACTTTGGCATTGATTTCATATTTTTTCCTTTTCACAGACGTAGGAATACTTATCGCGATACCTATAACCTTCTTCCACGACACAAACTTTCAAAAAGGATTGGGGACTTGGCAGACATGCTTTTGTCTGCACTCTTGCGTAATATCAAATTGCTTCCATTCAATAGGTGGCTTTATAGCATTACCCTTCATGACTTCCCTGCCATCGCGACTGATCTCCTCTCAAACATCAAGCTTGCATGAGAATCTGATGTCTAATCCAATTGTTGGGATAAACACCGAGAGTGGGAATCGCATTTAGGCATATTCAAACTTTTTACTTTTTCTTTACTTAAAACCTCCATATGCTACTTTCTTGATACATACTCACATATATACGTGAGGCCCTCTTTTATAAAACTCGCGTATACACAGAGATCTAATTATGCCATTAGTTCTTCACTTATATCATTCCATCATTCATTCATTAGATGTTCTATAAACAGTAAACATGTGCAATAAGAACAGAATAAACCATCACACAAGGCATCACACATGAACACCAGGATTTTTAGGTGGAAACCCAAGTCGGGAGAAAACCACCGCTGCAGTTGCTCAGCCTTCAATATTTTATTATAGAGAAAAACATCTTACAACATATGTGCTGGCGCAGACTTGACCAGCACGCAGGCACCCACCTGCGCTCGTTTACCAGCCTCTCCTGGAAGGGAGCTACACCGCCCCATTTACCACCACCGAAGGGAGCTAGGACCGCTTCTCGCTTCCGTACTTTCACTCAAAGGAGCACACTTCATTTTCCTCGCTTACCAGCCTCACCTGGAAGGGAGCTACAACCCCCTGACTGAAGGCTTCAACCTTCAGCACCTTTGTGGACCACGTTTCATCAATTTTCATACTGGATCCAACCCACACAATTAAGCTCAAGGAACATTAATCAATTTCAATTCAAAACTTGCTCTATAGCGTATAATCAATATTTAACTTACCCAGATCAATATCGGCTGTGATAGCAAGACACATCGAAAATGATATCAAGAAGATAGCGTAATGATCGTGACATCCTACAACTTCAAAGAAACCCTAGTTTATCATACGCGCTTCTTTGATTGATCCAAATAATATATACACGCCTTTCATGCATATAAAACTCGATACCTCAGACATACTTCCTAAAGCCTAATGAGACGCTTTCACTTCACGTGGAGTACGCACTTTTATGTAAATGAACCAAGTTGTAGATACTTCTTCAGATTGTTAAAATTTTTTCCATAACAGATGCATAGCTCATATATTACCCTTTACTTCAGAAACATGTTCGCCTCATCTCAGATCAGAAAATTCCATAAACAGATCTAGAAGATACAAATACATTTCAGATCTAGATTCACTTCTTCATCATTATCTTCATAGGTGCATCACAGATTCAAATCATCAAACTGTTATCCTTTCATACAGATATACTTCATAATGAAGTACTCATTCAAACCCTGACTCATGCACCCCCATTGCACAATGATTTTCTTCTCTTTATATAGGTTTACCCTTTTTCAATACCATGAGTCAAAACCACATTATTTCCAATGGTATTCCTAGACGGGATCAAATAGATAATCCAACGCTCAATACAATGGGTCAATACCATGGTAAATCCCCTTGGTATCATACTTTTAGAGCACAAAAGGGCATACGCGACTTTTAGCGTCCGTTTCCGCGTGTATACGCAACTTAGCCCCACAAAAGCTGCATATATGCTAATCCTGAATGTATACGCGGGTTCCCTTCACAAAAGTAGAGTATATACGCGGGTTTCCTTCACAAAAGTAGCGTATACATTGTGACATATTATATTTATCATTTTTCTGGCACTTACTGGAATTCTTTTCTCTGCCACATCTAAACTGATCTGAAGATACATCATTCTTACATCTTTAGCACATAGGTTGCTTATTATAGGCAACTCATCGAGTAGATTTCCATCAAGGAAAACTTCATCAAGTAGGTTGCCATCATCTTCATCAAGTGGGTTGCCATTCAAGGACAACACTCTATCAAATGGGTTGCCATCAAGGACAACACTCTGCATCATATTGCCAACATCATATTATCGGGACCGTTCCTTTACCGGAGCTTAGTGCGAGACAACACTTGGGTGCACTAGAAGGTAGCCCGCCTTCAACTGCATCCTGTGGGTGTGTTATATATTGGGGTTCCCTTCGGGGATGTTGAAACTAGATCGGGGATCTAGGTATTCTGCCCATATAGCACACTGTCCTTGACCGTGGACCCCCCTGATGATGTCTATGATTTGAGGTATCCTTAGTGGCCATACTTTTAGGGACTTACACAAGGTGACTAGGACGGGCTGTCCTGGTACCTGAAACAGACGGACCCACTCTGTCTTCGGTCTTTAGGAGGGTACTCGTCTTCACGAGAGTGCTTACACCTATCGTCTGAGGTTCGGGCGAAGCTCTAGAGTGACCGTAACTATACTTTCGACCAACCCTCTCTGTATGTTATTGTGATACTGGATTTCATCACCAGTGAACGGTAGTACTCAGACAGGGCACCCTATTCTGGCTGCTTGCTGATTGATTTTAGAGAGTCATTTTTATTTTTATTAGGTGTGTGGTTACTGTCATTTGAGACTTTATAATACATCACATTTTAATAAAATTTGTTAAAATTAAACAGTCACCGTGGCGTCCCCTGACCCACGCCGTCTGTCTCGACGACAGCAAGGTCTACCTCCTCTCACCCTTGAGAAAAAATTGAACCTTGGTGAACCCGGGCCTTCTACGGAAGAGCAGTCTCCTCTGACTAATCTTGATTATCACATAGACCCTTATCAGCCGGAACTTCCGGAGGACCCTTTCACTGAAGGCGTTGTACCTAATTACAATCCTCCGCTCACTGATCTGTTAGGACCTGTGATAGTCCAGATTCCACCATGCCAAGATATGTCTGCGGCCGCACCAACATCTATTTCACCACGGCATCCACAGGGTCGATACCAATGACAACCATCCCTGGTTCGCCACCATCCTCCCCGCCGGTGGTCAGTTCTATGCCATTACTGGGTAACCCCAGTAGTCAACATATACCTACTCCCAACCCTATGGTCAACACAACTGTCAGTAGTTTACCGAACCCTTCGGCATCTACTCCTACCGTGACCACGTTGGGACCCACGGTAGCTCCTTCAGCGAGCATGACTACTTCGGTACCCTTTAGCAACGCTTTCGGCTGGAACCCTCTGTTGAGTTCAAACCCCCTGGCCACTATACCAGGGGGCAGTGTTATCAGTACACAGGTAGCATGGAATATTTCTCTTCCTATGAAATCCTTAGGACAAATGGGACAACCCATTGTAAATACTATCCCCTTAAGTGGTTCAAACATAGGTGTAGGATCTATACCGTTGCCAAATTATGCAAGTACTAGTATGCCTCTGGGAAACTCTATTGCATCCATTTGGACTACCAACCCCAACCTCCATTTGGAGTGGGAGGGCACTTTTATGCTGGGGGCAACCAACCGTTTTCCCCGCAATACACTATGCCCTATGGACAGCAACCGTATGTTCCTACTCCTCCACCTATGGGAGGTTTTTATCAGAGTCCCACTTACCCTTCTGGTAACACATGGATGGGGGGACCCTATGGTCCAATTAGTCAGCCCATACTTCCTTGGTTAGACTCGGGGGAAAATCCACAATTTCCTTTCTTGGCAGCTTTGGACATACATGACATCCATAAACTGACGAACGACCCCATCAACCACAAACCGCTTTGGCCTCCAATACCGCATAAGATTCCTTCTGACATCCCGCAGTTCGACGGGAAACATGGGGACGACCCGGCCACACACATCACTACCTTCCATTTATGGTCCATATCCAATTCCATGGTAGATGATAGTGTCCGACTTCGACTGTTTCCCCGCACCCTTACAGGCAATGCCGCCAAGTGGTACATTGAATTGCCACGCGCCGCCATCAATACGTTTGGCGCTTTAGCGACAGAGTTCTTAAAGAACTTCCAACTACCAATTAGAGTGGAAACCGGAACATAATTGTTAACATCGCTGCGCCAAGACACCGCCACCCACATCTCCGACCATATTCATGAATGGAGACGTAGGAGGAGGCTAGTCAAAGCACCAATACCGGACCATCTCTTGGCCAATTGGTTTTGCAAGTCTCTTTTACCCCACATCTCTAAAGACATTGGCCTTTCTGGTGCAGTGACAGAAGATCAATGTATTCGTCATGCCCAACACCTGAATTTAATCTATTCACAATCTGGCACGCTTTACGATCTGCTCCCCCATGCCCCTGGTAACCCAAATCCTCCGGCTACTCAGAAAACCGGAGTTCATGCCGATGGTCTCGTTGGCGCGATCTCTGGTGTAGCCACCAATCAGTCTTGGGGGCAAACCTCCCAGCCATCCTCGGCTGCCACTGCCCCCCACCAAACGACTCCTCTCCCTTCTGCTAAGGTAAATTTGGTGCAAACCTCACAAAAACCTAGCGGGAAAAATAGGAAGAATAAGAAGAAAACGTCTTCTTCAGAAGAGCAGTCAGATAATTAGAATAACCCTAATTAGAAAAATGCTGCTAGAAATGACAAAGGAAAGGATAAACCCATGAAATTTCCTTGCAAAATCTGTGCGGAGGACCACTTGACATACAAATGTCCTCGGTTGCAGGAATGCACCGATTTTATTGCTAACAAGGATTCTGGGTGAACACCTGCCGTTCCTCACAATCCTTTCCCCAATCAACAGCAGCAACATCAACACATGGTTGACAATCCGCCACAACCCCATCAACGGGGAAATGGTGGTTCGTATCCTTCCGGCGAAGGACCATCTGCCATTTATGGCATTGAGAGTGTTGACCTTCAAACTCGCGCCAAGCTTTATGGAAATCCTACCATAGATGCTCAGGAACCTGGAACTAGTTCCAATCCGCCGCCGCCCAACGATTTACATATCGAAAGGCCTACTGTTGAACCTGTAATTCGTCCCCCCAAAGGGACACTTCGACGCACGACTCATAATACCTCTGCACGTGCAGCCCAAAACTACAATATTGTAGAATATTTGGCGCAGGCACCGTCAGCTATGTCTGCACTTGAAGTATTACAAACCTGTCCAGCACAAAGGAAAGCCTTGCTTTCGGCCATTGGCGGAATAGACCCCCAGGATTCCACGCTAGCAATCTTTGATATGGAAAAGGCTAAACCTCGCCTCTCACATCAACTCGCATTCCAGGTGCAGGTTGTGTCAAAAGGGAGACCCATCCATCGCACTGTCATAGATGAAGGTGCTTCGACCTGCGTTATGTCACAAGCTTGCTGGCTCAATTTAGGTTCTCCTACTCTAACCCCGCCATCGAATTCCCTCAAAGCTTTCGATGGCCACACTTTCCTACCCAAAGGATACCTTGCTAGCTTTCCCATCACTCTGAGTGGGAAAACGGTAAATGTGGATGTTGAAGTCGTAGAGCGTCACCTCGACTATAATCTATTGCTCGGTCGCAGTTGGTCTTATGCCATGACCGCCATCGTGTCTTCGGTCTTCCGACTCATCCTATTTCCATTGGATGGGAGAATAGTCACGGTCGATCAGCTATCCTTCTACACCCCTGATTATTCCACTTTACCAAGTAGCTCGGTACCCCTAATAGGAGGTGTCCCTGACTCTTACGTCAGTATCGGTACCGGTCTTCTGAAGGCATCTTCCCTACTGGGTTGTTTTCCTCTACCACCGCCACAGATCCCAAACATGGTTGCAATGATATCCACCTCTTCGGATGGCTCTATCGACCCATGGATCATCCCGACACCTTCATATATTGATTCCTATGGAGATCAGATGCCGCTTTCGCCGGTTGAGTTGGCTTACCAAGCCATCCAAACCGCATCTGAACCCTCCACTGATATGGTTTCGACCACAGGTACGACCCTCTCTCCCATAACAGTTCTCTCTAAGGATCTCCTCAATGAAGTCTGGCCTACAGACGAAGCTATTCGAGAGATCATGTCATTAGAAGAACGACCTTGGGGAGAGTTCCACCATCGCACTTCGATGATTGATTCGGAGGCAATAAAAACTGAAATCTCATTTTTTGACCAACCTGAGTTAGTTCCCTCCTCTTATACGACTGTTCACACTATCGATTCAGAAGGGAACATGGGTAATCTTTCCAAGACGCTACTCATTGATATCTCGGTCAAAACAGGTATCGTGGAAAATATTCCATATTTCTTTTCAAATATCACACCTTTCCAACTTGATTTCGGCCTGGAGGCAGTACTTCCAATCGAGTGCAAAATCCCATCACTCAAACTTGCCGTTGAACTCCTGCCTGGCACCACCGCCACTGAAGAGCGCTTGCTCTCACTTGATCATTTGGACGAAACTCGTCAAGATGCTACACTAGCACTCGAAGCTCACCAGCGCCGAGTTAAAGCTCAATACGACAAATCTGTCAAACCTTGTTCTTTCCAAGAGGGCGATCTTGTTCTACTTTATGATCAAAAACACGACCTCTTGGGGGCAGGAACACTCCAACCATTGTGGCTCGGTCCTTACGTCGTTACTAAAGCCCTCTCAAAAGGAGCTTACAAACTCCAGGACTGTAATGGAATTCCACTCGAGGAGCCCCGCAACGGGCTCTATCTGAAGAAGTATTTTGCCTAGTTTCGCACTAGGCATATGCTTTGTAATTTATGTATATAAGTTTTGCCTATTTTTATTTTGATGCTTCTAGATTATTTTTGGTTTAAGGTGTTCTTCTCATGTAATCTTTTTCTTTCACACAGATGTCATCGCATTCGTTATCATACGTCGGATATGCGGACGGTGCTAGTCGTCACACTAGACACATTGCTTCAGCTGCTTGGGTTCTCTATACTCCTGAGTCAGACCTTCTTGGTTCCGGGGGGATCTTCCTAGGTAACGCCACCAACAATGTCGCCGAGTACATGTCAGTGATCCAACTCCTCACGGAAGCGGCATCTCGTGACATTTCCGATTTAGTGGTCAGGTTAGATTCCCAACTCATCATTATGCAGTTAAACAATCATTACCATGTCCGCCACCCTGTGTTGCTACGTTATTTTTTACGAGTGCGACTTTTAGAGCGTCAATTTCAAACAATCACATTTGAGCACGTTCCTAGAGAATTTAATGCATTAGCCGATTCTTTGGCAAATTATGTGTTAGATTGGCATTTGTCACATTTATTGTAAAAGATTTACTAACTAAGCCTGATGCTCATGATAGCATACAACTGCTCTAGCTATCCTCCTCAGAGGGACTAAGTATCTCTCTGGCACACCTACAGTATGCCGCTGCAGACGAACTGGAACCTCCCGCATAGGAAGCGGTGGTATACCCATACTCAGACCCTTCAGGTTCCTGGAGAGTTCATGTAAAACTTGGGTATCATCATCGTCGCCGGCTTCTACATCCTCTACTGATGCGCCAGCCCCGGGTAGCTGCAGTCCTCGCCGTGCATAGCGAGGGGCCCCAACTGGACGGACAGGTGCCACATCTGTGTCAAGCAAGCAAAAGCTTCATGTCAAAACTTAATTTTCACCCCTTTTCAACAATTTTTTTTTTTTACATAAACATTCAAAAGCTAAAAACACAAAAAACTTCTTTGAAAAACACTGATCATTTTTCTTACCATCGGGCCCCCACTGGGTGCCAGGGGGCAAGACTAACTCCGGATCGCCTGTGAAGTTCATCCCTGCATAGGGATAATCCTCAATCATGATTATCTGGGAGTCTAGCCAATCAAAAAACCCGTCATCAAAACAGTGACGGACGGGACCCTCTCCAGTCCGTGGAAGCAAAGTGGCCCACCGAGCCTGCCTCGGCTTGCGTGGACCCAATGGCACTGTAGGGATCCTGGGCCTCATAAGTGGTATCCGCTCCAGTATGAAAGAAACAATCAGTGTACCATACCCAAACTCTCTTTGAGTACGGGTCTTGCATGCAGTAAGCTCTGCTCGGACCCGACAGACCACACCGTCACACCAGTCAAAAACCTGAGGCTGCATGCAATCCAAGGCTAGGAGCATCTGAGCCTTGGTGGCCACATGCTGACTCTTGGCACCAGCCAAGCGAACAATCATCCATAGTATAGACCGCAGTGGTCTCAAAGTCACCTGTGCAATAGGTATCCGGTTACTCACAGACTGGGTGCCACGTATGCAGTGCGCATGGATCAGATCAGTAGTGGAACGAGGGTCAGCTCTGGACCCCGTCAAATTGGGCCTCGCCCCACGACATGATAAACCGGTCAAAAAGTACACATCATCCTTTTCGATGGCGAGCTCATTGCCCCCAATCCGAAAGACATGATGCCGTTCGTCCCACTGCTGGATCAGCCACCTCAGGAGGTCCTCTTGACCCCTCATCAGTTCTAAATGGGCATACTTGAGCAATCCGCACCTCCGGAGAGCCATTAAGCTTGCCGCATCCGTCACCATCTCTCGTTCTTCCCGCTCATGTTCTCTCTCTCGCCAGATACTCATGATTAACAGCTGAACACCTGCAAATGCAACATTTTCAACCGATTAAAACTTGCCTGGACCACTTCAAAATGGAAAAATTGAATTGTTAGAAAACACGGTGCACCTAACGCTGGCTCTAGTACAAAACAGAGTGTTCTAACGCGGAACCCCTTCACGGGTTGTGCGTTTAACGTGGCCATTGTACTACTGACCCGCGTTAGGCGCAAATATTTTTCTAGGGCTTCAAAATTTCCTAATTTTGAACCAAAAAAAACTAACAAAACAACTATTAAATGATAGCAGGAGGTTCTAGCTCTTACCTGGATCTCGCGGAATAGAAAACTGTTGCCCGGATTGACCGTAATCGTCAGCTGAAATTTTCACCCCTTTTCCACTCCAGAGCTTCTTCACAGCACTCAAAATAGTGAAAATGAAAGTCTTCTGACCTTCTTATAGCAAATTCTGGGGCATGAATCTCTTAAAGTCAGTCGGCAAAGTCGTGATTTCTTGCTGTACACATGTCGCAACTCTCAAGATTTGGTATTGTTGTTCTAATTAGGGATCAAGATTTATGAGCAAACATACTCATGTTTTATCGAGCATTCTTTTTACGGTATTTTTCTTGCTCGTTAATTCAAAAAACCTCGAGTTCTCTTCTTCGGACTCGTTAAACTTATACGAAGTTGGCATCGAGCGTTCTTTTTTTGGTCTTTTCTTGCTCGTTAATCCGAAAAACCTAGAGTTTTCTTCTTCAGACTCGTTAAAACTATGGAGAAGTACTGAGCATTCTTTTTAGGAATCTTTTTCTTGCTCATAAAATCGAAAAAATCCCGAGTCGCCTTTGTTAGGCTCGTTAAACTATCAAGACAGAGAACAAGGAGCCATTCTTTTCCTCTTTTTCAAAGCTCTTTACACAGAAAAAGTAATCAAGTTTTCTCTGCGTGACTCATTAAAATTTCACGGAGGTACCGAGTTTTTCTTTGTTGGACTCGTTAAAATTTCACAAATAATATTGAGTTTACTTCGTCTCCTCGTACTCATAACAAAATGAGGTAGACGTTCATTGAACATAGATTTCTCACTTTTCCGGGCTTACTATTACCCCTTTGCCGTGCCCGGTTATCAAGACATGACAAAGGTACCCCAATGGAGTCGTCTTTTACGACATTTTTCAAACTCTCTAAACATGAAAAATTCACCGAGTTTACTCGTCTGGACTCGCTAAACCTAATCAGACAGGACATGGAGTTGTCTTTTATGACATTTTTCAGACTCTCTAAACATGAAAAATTCACCGAGTTTACTCATCTGGACTCGTTAAACCTAATCAGATGGGGCACAGAGTTGTCTTTTCTGACATTTTTCAGACTCTCTAAACATGAAAAATTCACCGAGTTTACTGTCTGACCGGCTAAATTTAATCGTATTAAAATACAAATGGATACTACATCCGTTTAGCATTTCCAAAAAGGTTTCATTTGGGTGCTGTACCTTGAAATATGCACTATACTTGGGTCCGTCTCAAGTAGCTTAGTTTTAACCCTACCATCTATGAGTATTAGCTCATTTCCTGGGCTTGTCCTCAGATCAGAACTAACATACCCTTTCTAGTGCTCATCACGCCAATGGCCTAGTACCCTGCTAGAGTGCCTTCTATTGTTCAAGCAGATCTCGCTATCTACTGCTCCTGTTATCAACCAAACTGCTCATTATGCCAGAAATTATTTGTCGTCCGACGTTCCCATTTACTCTTCATTATCTCAATCATAAACAAAATCAGTTGGTTTTCTGCCATGTTGATCATGTAGATACTTGTTCTTACCTTTCAACAGACTTTCACTTCCTAGTCTACTTCAAATATCCTATCTAGGAAGTTGATCCAGAACCCACTTCAATACCCAGATACTGCTAGACATCAGCAAGTGTAGTCTGTGTCTTGATCAAGGGTCTTCATCATTGCCTTACTGACATCTTTAATGAAAATTGACTTCAACTCCTTTTATTCACACTCGCTATATTGTACTGGGCATCTTAGGGACCATCATCATTATCGGTGGCCACCTTCGCGTCTGTTAACAATTTTCATTATTGAATGGTAATCAGACGATTTCTCACATGTTCAACGACAAATCCTTCATTCACATGTTGAGAAATATGCAGTTTAAGTGAACCGGCGGTCAAGACCTTGGGGCAAAGGCTACACCATTAAATTTGTGTTCCCTCCCCCAAGCTGCGATATTGTTTATGGAGACAACTTCTTCGGCCTGATCCTGTTATGACAGACACTTCCACATTGTGCCTATTGGTGGACAGATTCTTCATATCTCTATTCTATAGAAATCATGTTGTTTAAGCTACTGAGCATGGGACATGCCCGACTCTAGGAAAATACTATATTTTCTGACATATGTGTTGTTTCAGGTTTTCCTCAGTCTTTCAATCTCTCTATCTCTACACAAATTGTAAAGTATTTCAGCCATCGTCTTCGTCTCTGACCTCACACTTTAGGGCGCATCTGTTACAGGTCAAAATACCTCCTCATCAGCTCAGAGGGGAAGAAAAATATGGAAGGGATACAAAGGCCTAAATTAAACCTATTTCTGCCAGGGTAACGCCTATATAGAACAGAACAAGAGCGTTATAACGCAGGCAATCAGTACATTGGCCGCGTTAGTGGCTAGGGCAACGCTCTGTTTACACTGGAGGGGAGCGTTACCCGTGTTTTAAGTTTGAATTGGGAAAAGAGCACGGAGAATGATTTGAATCTCCGACTTTCCCTCACAAAGGAGTCAGTTCACAAAGGAAATTGCAGAAGCACCAGTTCATTATTGGTCATTTCCATAGAAGACTGAACTCCAAAAGAGGCAAAAGCATAGAGATAAAAGAAACATCTAAGCTTTTTCCATTCCAAACTGGTGGAAAGAGAAGGGCAACAATGGCCTTCTCCCTCTCCTATAAGAAGGAGCTTAAGGCTCTTAATTGGAGGTCGAAGGATTGCTCAAGGTTCTTGTATACTTGTGGAATAGAGAATAGTGTGACATTGTGAAGGCCAAGAGTCAAAGAGGTTCCTAGAGAGCTTGTTGACTTGGACTTCTTCACTTGAGAGAGAAGAGAGATTGGGAGACTGAGGAGGGCTTGGTACAACCGATGGTTGTAATCCTCCTTCTTTCAAAATCAATAGAATTGTGTTCGTTTTGTCCATTCAATGCTTAATATTGTCATTATTGTTTGAACATTTACATAGTATGATATGAATGGCTCAGATGTGTATAATCTAGATGTTTATTGTGTATTGATTTAATTGATAGGATACTTGTTATGTTAGAAATTACGCGGGTGCTTTGACTGATTGCAGGACTAAGATTTGGAGCCGGTGAAGAAGGACTCTTGCTTCGCTGCGCAGCACTCTCCAAGGGACTCCAAGACTTTCAAAGAGGTAATTCTCTATTGTATTCCTTCAAGTTATTCCAAGCTAATATGAACATACTCATGCCATCTTTGTGAACAACATAGCTAATCTTACTGTCTGCCTCGGGCACCGGAAAGCCCTGAGAGGGATATTCGAAAACCAACAACCCAAGCAGTTTACCCTATAACAGAGACCTGTGTTATCTTTTCCACTATCAAGCTTGGGAAAAGCTTCACCTTACACCTATATCGCTACTCCTATTGAGGTTTGAGCTGCCCTTGTGAGTTGCAACAAGTGGAACACTAGATCTGCTTAGATCTAGAATTTTCTGGTGCCTCTTCTTAGTGAGTGTGCCTTTTAACCTCTTGGAAGAGTGCATTAGCTGATTGAGCTTCATATCTAGACCTTGGAATCAAGCCAAAGCATTCTCAGATCCTAGAGTGTATTTTATCTCCCGGGCTGCATTATTTGCAAAGGAGAAGTCAGTAGGTGTTTTGTCTACATTTTGGAGGAGTAGATCTCTGGGGCAGTTAGGATTCTCCTCTCATCAGGGATCCATGGATTGGCCATCCAATCCATGTTTTTTTAATATATAATCTTCTATCCCATTGCATTATTCAGAAATTTTTGAATCATTATGCAAATATTCAACCTTAGATCTCGCATCTACTCTCTCCGTGCTTCATGTTTTGTACAAAACCCCAAAGGGAATGTATACATGAGCATTTATTGTAAAAATATCTATATTAGATCTAAATTTTTATGTATATATGTAATCTAGATCTGAGAATTAATAAAATTCTACTTCATCCCCGAAAATAATGCTTTCATGGTTATGCAAGCCTTTTCTTATGGTTGTAGCACCTCATTTCCGAGGATTTTTCCGTATTGTTTCATTCTTTCTCTCGTACAATGTATGTACGTAATATACATATGATTTTTTGTTATACATATGATTTCTGAACCTCAATATCAGCCACCTACCGTGCTTTAGTGGATCTACGTTATTTCGAAGTGCTTGCATATAGCCGCAACCCCTCTCTTTAAGTGATTTTCAACAGACTACTTTTGTGGGAGCCTGCTTAACCCACCTAGTCCGATTTGTTTTTCCTCTCCTTTGGATTTAGATATTAGATGAGATTATATAAGGGATAAATGAGCTGCAAACTCAATTGTATGCACAATTTCTTTAAGTGTGTTATTTTCAAGAAAGCTGCCAAGCTTCTGCCCGATTTTGGGATATTACAGCTGATGATGATCGCAAACGCCCTCGGGGGCATTATTCGATGATAGGTGGAATGTGGTATCCATATACATAATATTGGTATGGAATATCACTATGAAATTTATTCATACGTACTGGTTGGGACCCTCCCCGTGTAAGCATCGTTGCCGAGACACTTATGGAGGCACAGTTCGACGAATCCGATCAAAGTGAAATGGTTATAAGGTACGATACCATCGTGACATGAAATCTTTTACCGTATTATAATTTCAAGAGGATAGATGAAATATGTGTACAATGATGTTCCACAATTCCACCCTCGAGGATACCCCTTTGTATGGGGAGGGGGATCCACAGCATCGCTTCCTTTTCTAAAGAGGTGTTGAGGTCGACAAAAGGAAGCCTTAACCGAACCATGGGTCGTCGACCCGAGGGGTTGGGGACTTAGATGTGAGGGGTTTTCAACATAGGCATGTTGGTGAGAAGTGACTCGAAAAAATGATTATGGGGATTCAAAGGGGCTCAAGGTTGAAGTATACTTTGGCACTTCAGTGGCAACATATTATTTCGAAGGGAAAATCCCCGAACCGGCTATCAATGTCGTGATGGTGCATGCATGGGGGTGGAATAATCTGACCAAGGGGAATGAGGGACTACTTCCATGGGATAAAATATGAAATATGAGGTTGAAGGGGAAAAGTAAAGATCGTTTTCATTTTTGTACACTTACCAAAAGAATAAAATAATGAGTTTGGTTTGTACAAAACACAAGAGATACTGTGCAATTCCAAAACATAAAAGGGTTCACCTATCAAGGTGTGAGGACATTGTTTTGCTAAGGGTGGGGGTCCCATTGGTTGGTATCATGTGCGGGTGGTTGATGAAGCGGATGAAGAAATGTCGCAGATGGGATTATGCCGATGTGTGCATGGTGAGCCAAATGCGATGAAGTGAGGTGCGCTTTCAATCTTTCTTGTAGAACCTAGTCATCTAGGAAGGGGGTTTTTATTTTGGATGGTAGACTTTACCTTATGCATGATATATCGATGGGCATGAGGTGCTTCTCATTGAAATGGTATGGCCATGGCGCTACCTAGCCGCGATATATGATCTACTTTGGGTGACAAGCGCCATGGAAGGGAGGCTCTACCGAATTGAACATGAATGTTTATCATATGTAGGGTGAGGTGATGATAAACGTGGTCAAGCATAAGGATCCTATGATTTATTTCTAAATGGAGAAATGATGCCAGGATATGCAAAGTTTTATGGGACTCTATCATGTCAGTAGATGATACTGCCTCCAGAACTTTCAAGTGGACTCGTGTTGTGAATGGTTTGTGGGTTCTTCCCGCAAAAAACAACTACCTCAAGTGAAATAATCTTCTTTTTCATCAAATATTATTGAAAGACATGAAATTTAGAAAGGAATATGGGAGGGTGCATACCTTTCGGCACCGAAAATTTATTTTTTCCCCGGAAAGAAAATGTGTGGCGTCGCTTTCATTCATCATGGCATAGTGATGATGGTGCAACTTATGGTTTGCGGAATGACCTTCCGATCCGCTCGTTATGGACCTCTCGGGGTTCCGGGAAAAGGGCGATAAATATGGGATTATGGCCCTAATCCTATTCATTTTTACTTGCTCAGTTTTGGGAGATCAAAGGTGTTTCTGCGTAGGCCTTCTTGCCGTTGCGCCTGTGCCCATGTACCGTGGATTAGCGATATCATGTTGAGGTAACTTCTATGAAGTCCTCGCATTTCAATTTTATCAACATTGATGGTGCCGGGGGCTATACAAATTGGGTTTGTATGGCCTCAAAGAGACTTTTTTCCCTAGATTGCGCGGCAATCTATGAAAAGAGGCACCTTCCTTATGCCAGTCGACAAAAGTGTGCAAGAGTGCACTATTCTCTCCTTTTGTGCGTAATATTCGGGCTTTTGAAGAAACAAAGACACATGGGCACACCATTCGAAAGACAAAAGAAGGCTGTGGTGACGTAAAACTTGGGTTTTTGTTTTTTTATGTTTCTCTCTATAACACTGGGTGCTCGACATGGAAGTTTGGTGTGGAGTGAGCGGGATTGGTCCTAGATCTAGACCGTTCTAGCTACCGATGCCGGTGCACCGTCGCATGGGGCTCGAAGTTTGTTGAGAATGAGTTCCTTCGGCCTTAGGACCGATCGTTACGTTACATTATACAACATTGGGGCAGGAGGTGCAACATGTTCGTACTTTGGGGGATGAGCTTGATTATCAGTCCGTAGATGGATATATACTTTGTGATCGTTACCGCTCAGTAGGTGGTGAGGCTCGAGGTATCCACTTTCTCCCGGGAGAGTGAACCTAGACATATTACTGAGGGCAAGATACAAAGAGTGCACCTCTTACCGAGGGGGTGCATCAATATTGTATCAGTTGAAAATGTGGTCAAGCGGTGTGCTCTAGCAATTATTGTGCGACTAGCGGGGTCGCTTTGCTCCACATTAGGCATTCTGCCCGTAGGTGGGAGTTTTACACCATTCTCACGGTGGGAATTTTTTCGATTTGCCCACGTTGTTTTGAAGGCATGGTGTCACAATTGAACAAGGTCCAACATGGATCTAAGTCATTTGCATACGCTATAGCACCTATGCAACATTATATATGAGAGGGTGGTGTTGTTGGAGGGGCCACTCGTGGTGGTGACTATTGGGGGGTTGTGGGAGCCACGCATGAGGAGGTGGGCTCGGTGATTCCACGAGGTGGTGGTGGCATGGTGGGTCGTTATTGGAATGACACGAAAGAGGCCTGGTTTAAGGCAAAACCCACAGATGTTCTAGCCATACCCGCATGCGGGGATGGACTTTCGTGGTGATTCAGATATGGGTCTCTCCTTTCTAAGTATAAGCTTGGGGTCCCGGGGCAGGCATGAGTTATGTTTTTTCTGCACTTGTTTGAGTTTTTATGTACTCTCATGTTTTTTTCACTCGACACTAACATTATTTTTGTTACTCCCGCAGATGTTGGCGAGGTAGGTCACTCAGTGGCCCAACGGGTCATGATCCTCTCGCTACGACCTCGTGGTCGTTAGAGGTGGCGCAGTGGACCGGTGGTGGCTCCGTGGACCCGGCACGGATGGTGCCGGGCCCTTCGTGAGGGTAGTAGCTCAGCTATAGCGAGGTGGCAAATTTCGAGCGAGCTCGTGCATGCAACTCGAGGTGCACAATGTAGTACTAGTGTGGCTCGTGGCCTCTCGTAGGGGACTTCCGGGTCGAGGGACCGCTTAACCTGTGGGGATGCCTACTCAAGGTTTCATGGATGATTTCGAGGAGGTTTGGTTAGAGATGGTGATGGCCCATGAGAGGGATTATCTACCCACTCTACGCTTCGGTAGCGATCGCAAAGGGTGATAGTAGCTTTGGTGGTGGCACCAAGAGCAAGGGTGGGCCCAAAAGCCTCGAGGGGGAACCCCCCTATATTAGTTTTGTACATAGGGAAAGCACCCGTTATGAGGATGCTTCCCTTATTTTTTATGACTTTTTTATCTTTGAGCCGGCCAAAGGCCAACGATACTATTTTTTGTACTCGCATACACATACTTTCCGATATATATATGAGAGATATTTTTTGCGCTCTACATATATGCCATCTATTTCGGTTTATATATTTTGTGTTATTCTAATGGATATCTATGTTTTTGAGTTTTTATGTATGATGGTTTATTCGTGATGCATTCCGCCTACGATATTGTTAGCTATGCACCGTTGCTTGGTTTGATTCCCTAATACATGTGAAAATGTAATGTAATCAAATTGTCCGCTTAATATTTTGGCATGCAAATATTTTCTAAACAAGTGTGTGTCTCTTGTCTCAAATGCTCGTTCAACCGTGATACTATTAACCGGGAATCAAGGTATACATGCATATGGAAGATGCCCCGATGGAGGGCCTTGTACATAAGTCCAATGATGGCATCATATTCTACCCGATTGTTTATTGCTAGTCCGATGCATACGCCGTTTGAAAATAGTGGTGATTGGTCGAGGTGGTAGATGACCCAAGCGCTTGCAACTAATTTTTAAGACCATCGCAATGCTCCATCAACAAATCCAAAATACGCTCTCGAGTTATGATCCATGGTGGCACTTCGAGCGTGCTTTTTTACATAAGTCTTTGGGTCAAAAATGTTTTGGCGATTGGGTTTTTGTGCACTCTAACTCTAGGGGACAAGGGCCGTTGGGGCCCTTATGGGTATAAATTCTCGAGGTAAGTCCATTGATGGGGTTAATGAGGTAGGTCCCATCCGGGTTCCTTCAAGATGTATTCCCCCCCCGTCGCAGGTAATGTTTGATGATATAGGTCCTTTCCACAAGGTTTCGAACTTTCCCCGGCCCTAAGGCCTCTTTTTGCCACATCGTAGCGAAGGACTAACTCTCCTCGGTAAATGAGCGAGGGGTGATGTGGCGGTCAAATGAAGCTTTCAATTCTTCTTATGGGCCTCATTATCATAGCCGATTGTCGCCAACTTTCATCAACTAGCTCTAGTTGTACTAGGCATTGTTCTAGAGGCCGGGGTTTCATCAAAGAGTTTGATGGCAAGAGCAGTTTGGGATCTTGTGGAAATCAATGCACAAGCACAAGGTACCTTGGTCTTTTGCGATGTGAATAAAGTGGAAACTCGGGACGAGGGGTAGTTGGAATCCTATCTTGTGCGATGATACAAGTCGTATGTGGTGAATTGTGTCAATCGGCATGCGATAGGAGAAGGATCTCGTAATGGAGTCCCGTATGAGCATAAAGTCGGGTTTTCGCTCGATAGTCAATTTTCGATAAGTATAATTTTTTCCTATCACAAAGTTATCTAAATTATTTCATCGCCAGGCATACCGTGCGTGATCTTAACTAGTGCAATGGTGCATGGTATCATAGTACCGACAGAGTAGATAGTGTGAGATTCTACGCTACTCGTTGTCCTTGATGTGGATGCTTGGAAAGGTCAAGCCGTAGAAGAGGTTGTCTTCGCTTTCCATTCCCGCATCGTTGGTTTAGAATTGTCTTCCTCTTTGGTGGATGGTAGACTTAATGCCACTCGAGCCACTCTTAGCTTGGGGAGATGCGCACACTTAAACGTATGATGAATGTGTGAGAAAATTTAGCAATAAGTGTGTGTGATCGTCTCTTGATTGGAGAATTTTTTGAGGAAGAGAAGAGACTATGCGGAGACTCGTTTGCAAGGATTGAGTTCTCTACATTGTTGACTCACGATCATTCAAATCACATAGCCGCATGTTATCCTAGGCTTTACCTGGGTTACGCGTGGTTGGTGTGTGGTCTTAGGTTGTCTATTGCGCCATTGCGGGGTGGGGATGTTGAGCTTGACGTATCTTTTGTGCCATTCTTGGAGTTTCTGCTTTGCCTCTCTTCTATGATATGAATTGTTTCAATGGTTTGACTCGAGTTTTGGGCATAAGTATAGTGTCGTTCATAATGATTACCTTGGCAGATAAGGAAAAATATCTATGATATGGGGGTTCCATCATGCTTAGTCCGAGACCAGGCAGTGAGCCAAAGTCACAACGCTACTAAATCGGGGGCAATGGACAACCGAATGAGTGGTTTATTTGCATAACGTGCATGCAAATGCTTGTTTTGTAGAGAGTTGTTTGGGGTAACTAGGGGTCCCTTATTTCGCCGCTCTTCGCTTATCGTGAACATGATGGATCCGCTTCATCTCATCATCTTGGGTTATTGAGCTGCCTCGTGGACTTTGCATCTATGTCATATTCCTAGGAGAGTGCGTACCATGGCGCAAAGGAGGCTAGCAAGGCCAGCTTAAGTGAGAGGTATGTAGTGAAAATCCTCTAAAAGGTGATTTTTGACGCATAACTATGTATGTGAATTGAGATGCTCGTAGCCCCACGTAATAAACCCTTTCGATTGGATACCATCTAGTAGAATTTGCTCCAATGTTGTGCACTCTTTAAGGTAGTGGCCACGTTCATCACATAGCGTACAATGTATAATGGGCATTACCGGGAGTCTTTTCTACAAATCTATGTTCCTCTGTAAGTATAGGATGGCACGCGTTCGTCATCGATAGACTAGATGGAGGGATCCTCTTGGTAGGATCGCTCGATCGCGTGTAAGGCGTCCCTATATCATGGTATTTCTAGACAATGGTAGGTATAGTGCCCATAGGTGTCACGTAGAGCGCATGTGTGATTGGTACACAACGTTTTTTCCTTTACTTTTGTGGCAAGTTCCTTCGCTAGAACGTGACGTCGAGATGTCCGGCTTCGCAGCCGAGGAGTGTTTTTAACTCGTCCAACTCGGGACATGTGGGTAGGGTGTCCTATGACATCACATATAGCGCAAAGGATTAATTCCTTTGCATGGTTGGGGTCACCGCTTTCTTTCCTCTCTTCTTTGTGATTTTCTTAGTGGTGATAAATCGATTTCTCACCAGAACTTCTCGGCGGGGGTGGTTTCGACCGTTTCTGGGGTAGGTTGGGGCTCCTCGATACCGAGGAGCTTTAAACCTATGGCAGCAATGTTGGTGGCTCCTATTCCGGTATGGGAACTAGGTACTAAACTCGGGAACACCAACGATATGTTGGGTAACACCGTTGTTTCCAAACCTATTAGGAGACGAAGCCGTACCGTGGAGAAGAAAGGGGTTTGGGAGGAGGCATAGGCTAGAGAGGTTGTTTCGGTTGATGCCTCGTTGTCGTTACTACTTGAGTCTATGTTCTCATTAACCTCGGTGCTTGATGCGGGACATCATGCACACTAGGGCCCCCGTGGCATTGGGCAATACCCGTGGATAATGGGAGGATCTCCCTAGGAATGACCCTAGGATGGACGACCGTTTGAATCGCTGCATTCATATTCTTGGTACCATGAAAGACCATCTCAGCTTGTATCTACGTAGGTGAGAATTACATCCATGTTGGTTAGGGGACACTTTTCACCGTGCGTCAACAAACTACCGTAATGATTCGATCCTCGTGGGGGAACATCATGATGTAGAATATGGAGGATGATATGCGTACATGTAGGCATATGTAACTCTTCCCAAGTAGTATGTTGTAATACAAGTGAGCATCCAAGACTTCGATGTCTATGTGGACTGCCTTACCGGCTAAGAAGATCGGTACATTTTGGTAGAGGCTAACAGGAGTCAAGGGACGACCTCGTATGCTCGAGCATGATGATGGAAGGTTTGAGTTCTGGGACCCTAACTTCTCGCCAAACATTTTTTGACATGATGCATGTCGATGCACCCTCGTCAATGACACATCGCTGAATAGTGATAATAGGTGAATAGTGATATTCGATACTAACACCGGTATCCGGGAAGGAACATGGGCCTCGTATATGCCCATGTTTTCATCATCAAATATCATTGTTTATACCCTAAAAACCCTAGGTTTTTAGCCCATTCCGTACCCTAATTCCATAACTCGCCGCCAAATACTCTCTATGGTTGATTATCATCAATTTTCTTTACTTCTCTATGATTAAATATTATTATTTAATGTTTTATCGATGATTTTTTTGTTGAAGTGCATTTATCAAGGTGGTTCCATCAAGCGAAATCCCTCACAAGCTGGGGCTTAAGCATAAAAGAATGCCTAATTCGTGGCTTTTATGTCTCGCGCGCTTCCAAGGAAAACCAAGGGATTTTATCGTCCAAAATAATTTTTTAGTACCTTCCCATGCATTTGATCGGCACCTGTGTCACACATGTCGGCCCCTAGGAGTTGATTAACAAATTTGCTCAAAATGTGCAAAGTTTCCAAAAATGCCATGTTTGACCTCAATATGTGTCAAGCCGGAGGTGAATCTATAAACGAATCAAATGGGTTTGTTAAAAATATAACCAATTATGTATATCCAAAATGGTTTCTCTAGTTTCAAAGTTTTCTAAAAATTTATACGGGGGTCTTGGAGGCGCTTTGTAAAATAATACTATTTTTTTCCCCTCGCAGTTCTAGAACATTGCAAAAAAAGCCAAACAACCAAACTTTGGGCACGATTTTCAAGGAGCTGGATTCGAATGAGAGAAATCCAAGAGATTTTTTTGTTTGAAACATAACAAAATTAGTCTCCCTCCGAACATTATTCCAAAATTTCTCATGGTTAGGAAGATATACTAATATCTTTTAGGTCGCCTTGTTAAAATTGTTCAATTTTCTAGAATCGAGGAAATGAATAATTCACCTTGTGAATCTTATAAAATGGATTAGCCATGGTTTGTGTTGTAAGCTTGAGATGTTTTTGAAGGAGGAGTATGAAAAGGTGTGAACATGAGACAAAATATTAAAGGAATGTATGTAAGTGAACTTAAGATTTGAATCTTAATACAATTTGACTTTGCCATGAATTCTTTGTAAATGTTATGGGTATATTTAGACAGACATTGATTTAGTTTAGACTTGATCTAGGAGTGGCAAGGATCCACCATTGCCTGGAAGCAAGTTTTGTACACATCATAAGATAAAGAGGTAGCGTGTTTGATTTAGATCTAGGTGCATGGATTTTATTTGAAAGAAATTGTTATTTAGATCTCATAATTTTGATTATGTACTTAAGACCGTAATTCGTTTGTTTTATTAAAATTAAATAGACATATCATTTTCAACTCGTTGCAAGCTAATGAATGGTGTTGATCAATGATTTTATTTCATGAATAGCCCTACAAAGCTTACGATTGAAATATTTAAAGGTGTTTAATTGGATAAACAAGTGATCGATAACTCCATTTGTTTTAAATATGAATTGAAATATGTTATGTACCTTATTGATTTTCTTGTAACATTGTGTTTTGGAAACCAAGTATTTGAAATCAATGCAATGAGACCGTTAATTCATTGTTTGAAGTTGTAGCTTAGTTTGAAATTCATTATGATTGTAGTTAGTTATTGGTAAAACCATTCGCCAATGTGCTCATGTTTGACTAACTTTTGAGTTTGATTAAAGAAGTTTAAGGATGTGATAGTTTCTTATTTTGTAGTCTCTTAGATCTGAAGCATGTCAATTAAAATCTTGGTTTACTTAGTTTCTTTTGAATCAATTGCAAAGTGGTGACAGAGGTTAGTTTGAATGCTTATTTGAATTGTTTTATGCATCCTGGGAATTAGATTCGTTGAAGTCTTGTTTGTTCATTGCCTTATTTTAAGATCATTTGAATGAGAGTGAATTTTATTGGGATTAAGGTTTAGCATAAGTTTGATATCATTTTAAATTAATCTTGATTGATTTAAGATTTATGTATTTAGATTCAATAGATCTTAGTATTTAGATTGATATTTTCATTTAGATTAAAATCATTTCAATGGTAATTTGTATTGCTTGGTTTATGATCAATTAGAGTCGCCATTTGCACGTTGATTAGAATTTATTTTTTAAGCATGTTTTCCTCAATTTATTAGCTTCAATTAGAAATAACAATTTTGTACTTAAACAACAAGTTGATTCCTACTATAGTCTAGGTTAGATGCTCGATCCGCCGTTCTCTATGCTTGTACCTCGAAGCTTACGAGCTCCGGATTGATAATTTAATGTTGGATATTATAGAAATATATTTCTAATTTTTGGCACCATTTCCTAGGAGGTGCTAAAGGGATCGCAGCCTAGTTTCTTTTCACAAGTGTGTGTGTGTGATCTTAGTTGCGGTGGGCACCAGAGGGCAGAGAGTGTACTAGAAGATGTGAGTGAAGAGCCACGCATCCACTATTGTGGGGTTGCTCCAAAGTTTGGTTGCCCAATCAAGAAATTTTGGTGAGCTTTTATTTCAATTAAAGGGCTTCTTAATTCATTTAGATTAAAAATTCAAGTTCTTTAAAGATAACCATTTTTGGGGTGTTGTAAGGACCCCCTATTTTGTGCTAATCCATACGTTGCGAGCAGGAGAAATTCAAGAAGAATGATTGAGAGCTTGAAGAATGTCCATTGAAGTGCTTTCTCAAATCCTAGCAAAGAGATGGGGTATCTTCTTCTCGGTGAAGAGTTCATCCCGACCGCATTCAGAAATTATTTGTCTCTCCACAACCCAAACATGATTTGGAAATCTCCCTTGAGTCCTCTTGCCTATCTATCAAGAAGATCGATGAGCCATGTACCAAATCCATGGGGAGCATCCATTGTACTTTAGATCGAGGAACCTTCACCATGCCCAACAACAAGCTTTGTGTGCATTCCCAAGACCAATTATCTAAGTTTTCCCCGGCATGAACAAGGAGGACATTCGCAGTGGTCCAAAAGAAGAAATGAGCCAATACCACCGTGATTACATCGAGGATTGGTTCCAAATCATAATCCATCCAAAGTACCACTTCATCTTGAAATAGTCTTGGTATCATATCAATCGAAGGAACTAGTTTCTCATATCGAGTGTGAGTATATTTAGCATATTGTTACGAACATGGCTGCATTGGAAGTACTCCTACACTTGAAGGAGACCTTCCTTCTAGATTAGGTAGGGTAGAAATGAATAAAATTGTTGTTACAATTATCATTCTTGAAATTTGAATTCCTAAGGCATAACCATTGAAATTTTGTCATTATGCACTCTTGTGGTAACACTTGTCAAAAGAAATTCACTCTTAATGCCTCATATTTTATAAAGTGAATCTTATTATCAAGCCAAGATTTTTCATTGGGTCAATAGGGGAATTGTTATTGTTATACTTTCCATTCATAAGCTTAACATACTATCATCCAAGAAACCTTTTTCAAGTTTCTCTTTTGAAGTTATTTATGAAAATCCTCCTATGGTGGACCACTCCTATAAAACCCTAATGAGCTCTCATAAGAACCCTAGCATGACCAACTTGAGGAATATTTCATTCATTATATCAATTTTTTTCTTTTTTTGAGTCTTAGGGTAGCAGGACTTCAACCAATAAATATTAGTAATTAAAAAACTTTTCACGCCATCCGTGTTCTTAAGGAGAGATTTGTCTCCCCTCTTATTAAGTAACCTCTAAGTTTAATCATAATTAGCTTCACAAAAATATTTAGGAGGATAGGAGGTCTCGTAATGAGTTTGACTTACCATGATCATGACACCCAATGTGCATGAAATTATCGCTCCTAGTCACCAAGCGTATTAATGGCTTTCACCAAAAGCTCAAGATAGGAGGTCTCATCATGAGCCATCATGTTCATCCATGTTACTTCTTCAGAGTGTCACCGCCATCACTCGGTTACCAAGCCAAGACAAGGCCTTTATTTAAAAGTCAAATAAGCTAACTCGAATATATATCTAGTAAGTGTGACATAGGAATTTCTTTAGGTTTAAAGGCATCCCTATCGAGGCTAAATGCCTGGCCGGCGCAGGGCCATGCCCCGTGGGTATCAAAGTTAATTTTACACTATGATCATTTGGCTGTTTTTTCCTTTCCCTAAACTCATTATCATATCTCTCCGAGAATGGCTTTAATATCCTTCAATTGTGTGCTTGGAGTTCTATCTTTAGAAATAATTTGGTTTTTTATGGATGTGAGACCCTTAGTGCGTGGGATTCACTTTGCTTGAATAAAAGAAGCTTTAACTATATTCTTGGGTACTTTATATGACAATCATCCTCTAAGGTATCATTTTGTAATATTTCTTTTTCCCTATTTTCGATCCATTTTAAGGCCTTGTTTTTTAAATAAAGTCACTTTTACTGTAATAATGAGGCTATCGAAAGTGAAGACTTGCTACTTTGGATTACTCTTGAGACTATTTTTGGAAATTATTATGGTTAATCATTTTAGGATGACATTATCTCCGTAATAACAACATTGTTAAGCATTCCTTTAGTAGCCTTAGCATTAGTTACTCTTTGGAATAATAAAAACTTAGTCTTAATGCTCACTTCTTGATCCCCGGTCACTACTTTCCTTATCTTATTGATGCAATGGAAGATGACATCCCGATGAAACTACATGCTCTAACAATTAGCCCTATGGTTTAAGTCAATGAAACATGATTTTAATATAGAAACCCTAGCCCTTCACTTCTTGTTCTCTCGTCGTAGTTTTTGCTTGCATGAGGACATGCAAGATGATATGCATGGGGGGAGAGATGTTAGGAAAAAAATGATGAGAATTGTCGTGTTTGATTCATATTTTAACACTATGCTTACTCATGTTTCTCACTATCATTTTTCACAATTGTTGGGCTTGGAGAATGATCGTGTAAGTGTTCATTATTTAGCTCATTTTCTTTTATTTCGATAATATTTGCATGAAAAGAAATATTGGTGATGGTGCTTGTGTTTTTTTCAGGAGGCCGTATGAAATCACACATGCATCAACATTTTTGGGATAATGTGGATATTGAGACCTTTTTTCTTTCTTCAATAGATCATATCAGCAATTACATCAGCTCAAGCCACTCCAAGCACCAAGGACATCAACAACAAGGGTAAAAATTGAGGTAGAGGTGGCTTAAGATTCTTTAATTGATTATAGATTTAAGAATCTTTGATGATTAACCACCACATATTCCATATATCCGATTTTCCATATACCCTCCATTTGCATGCTACTCTAGGTCATAATCATATTGGTTCATGTAAACAAAGAAGTAACAATAGTTCCTTTCCCTCGTACATTCACACATATTTTCAATTGAATCAAATAGAGGATGAATTCATCACGTCGCATTTCATGAAGGAACCATCCATAAGAATTGGCCTCACAAAAAATAGGGGCATGAAAGCACATGTCTTCCCATCTCCATCACCACCTCATCTCATCTACCATTTCCATTGTCACCTATCATCCTATTCATCATTTTACTTTACCATATCTATTTTTTCCTCAATTTGTATCGCTCTTAAAAATGAAATCTATGGAAATAAAATCTTCATGTAGTGTTGCTTCATAAGACCCAACCCTACATAAAAGCCATGATGCCAATGTTACATGGACGAATCCCTCTTGCGGACAAGAGCAATATCCCTAGTATCCCCAAGGATATCTAGAAACAAATAGACAGAGATGTAAACCATTTCCTCTGTATTATCTTTCTTAATAATTACTCATTAACTACGTTGACATATACTCCCACCAAGTCCAAAACTTGCACAAAATATTCAATCCAAGCCGCTTCAAAAGTTATCGATCTAGCACAAAATATCTGCAATCAAAGATAGGAAAACAAGATCAAAAGTATCCGTGAAATACAATAATTTGAAAACAATAATCTATCTTAGTGATCAAGGAATATAAGAATTAAATCATTCAAAATATGGATGAAAAAAGTCAATGATAAAAATCGAATCAATTTGTGTTAAATTTGAATATAAAAGAAGAAACCTTACAACCTTGACGCCTTGATGTTTGTACAAAAGTTCTTTGGGCTCCCACATGCTCATTTTCCTCGCCTTGACAAGACTCGACTCTCTTTATCAGCATAAGGTATGGCTATAAGTATGTAATCTTTCTCATGCAAATGATGTAGAATATGGAGAGTATATTTATTCGAAATAGCTTCCTTCAAAAATATCGAGTTCTAAGTACTCTCTCCAAAGCAAGAAGCAAGCACTGGACTCTCTATGTTTTAAGTACTAAGTACCTTTTGAGACCGAAACTCTGTCTCAATTTCAGGAAGATGAGGGAGGTAGTTTCAGCCTCCAAAAAGAAAGGATAAAGCCTTCTCATCATGGGATTTCAGCTCCAAAAACCAAGGGATAGATCCATTTATGAAGGGATAAAGGTTCATGAATGGAAGGGGTAGCTCTGACTCGTACAATGCTTCTAGAAGGCCTCACTGGGAGAATATTCGACCAGCCGGAATTTATAACTTACTTTTTCTCTTTATTTTACCTTTTACTGTGGGGTTCTAGTTTTAATGAGCTTTACGTGTGGGATGTGCTGCAAATTTTTATAGCAATTAGCCATGGTACCATAGGGAATGACTAGGAAAAGTGTAGAGTTAGGCTTTTTTATGATTTTTAAGAGCTTTTCTCCAATTCCAAGACTTGATTTAGGAACTTTATGCTTTTAGACTTATAAGGAAGCAATAAATAGGTAATGATGAACCCATATAGATATCTCAATTTCATGGTGAAAAATTTCAAGGTAACAGATTGCCCCTTAAAATGCGAAGTCCGGAGAGTGAAGAATTCGAAGAGTGAAGTGCTTTATCATTCCGAGGATCGGTCACGCACATTGGTCGAAACTTGAAAAAACATTCAATACATACATACATACATACATACATACATACATATATGTATGTATGTATGTATGTATGTATGTATGTATGTATGTATGTATGTGTATATTTATATCATCGCCGAGGTAGGCATTCCCATACTCGCATCAAAACTAACTATATGTTCTCCTGATATTAAAAAATGATTTTATAATTACATGAAGTAGTAGACACAAGATGGACGCATCCATCCGTCATAATTAGTCTACCGTATGATGAATTATAAAACCTCGCAACCGATGGTGAAAACTAGATCCGTGGTCTTGATTTCCACTTCTCGAACTACTACAATTCTATACATGCGATTGATCAGGTCGAAATAAAACATGTGGTAGAAGCCACTTGATTACTACCAATGATGTGAACTGTTAACAAGTGGGAGAGAAACCACCAATAATGAAAATGGTTCTCAAAGTACTTAGTACAATCTATGAAATGTGAGTCAGATCCTGTCAAACATTTCACGAATATTTCGATCGAAGGTCAATGATGCAACTTGTCGTTGAAGGTGATAAATATGCCATTAGGGCATGTAGATCCCAAGGTACTGATAGATTCTAGATAAAATTTCTAGATGATGAGTCACACTTATAGAAAGTGACCCGTCATAGGAAAAACCCACGACATGAAACCATTAGATCAAGTTTTGAAGAAATATATAGCAAGGACTGACTGTGGATGGTCAACGCGAGCGAAGAAAAATGTTTGCAATGAATGGTTTATTTAACTGATCTCTCTTGAACACATAATGACACGCGTATGGTTTGGTGATGATTGACCTAAAGCTAATACGCAAATTGACCGAAGACTTTCAATGTGGTTTCATTAACCATTGGCCAAAGGATTTTTCCCAACCTAAACATGAATGTAACAAAAGTGTCGTGTTCAAGAGTGGTATAAAACCTTTTAAAATGAAGTGACAATTGGATTCATTTTCTCTCTTTTCCTCCATTTCTAGTAAGTAATTTTTATTTTCGACAAGCTTCGAGGAGGATAACATTTGCTTGTAATATAAGCTCATCCTCTCGAACGAGTCCAACTTAGTATTAAAATCAAAACCCTAAGAAGGAGTGGTTCATTCCTATTTATAATTGACATGTCCTTTACTTTTTAAGTTTTAACGAATCTAGTATAGGTGAAACTCGGTGTTTTTCCATTTTAGGGAGTCGAAGAAAAACCTATGAAAACTTGTATGGTTGTACTTTTTCATAATTTAGTCTCTCAATCCAAAAAGGATAAAATAATGCAGGAGAGAACTCTATTGACCATGATTATCAATGTATACCTTTTTCGTAAATATTCCATTCCAATCTGGAAAAAGGTAACCTATATTGAAAGGACCACTGCTCATTTCCTTTAATGAGTTCGAATAGTCAAGTACTACGATATTTTCATGTTTAGAGAGTCTAAAAAGGGCTTAAAAGAGAACTCGAGAGTTTCACTTTTTTCGTAAATTTTCAAGAGTCTGAAAATTTGATAAAATTATGCTCAATGGTTTCGCTTTTTCCGTAAGTTTTTATGAGTTCGGAAAATGAATAAAAATGTACTCATAGTTTTTCGCTTTTTCATAAGTTTTAACAAGTTTGAAAAAGTGATAAAAATGTACTCATATGGTGTCACTTTTTCACAAATTTTAACGAGTTTGAAAAAGTGACAAAAATCATACTCATTGCCAAAAATGATTATTTCACCCAAAAATCATGTATTCTTCAGAAAAACTCAAAAAATTAAAAACATACCCGTTTTAGATAAGTAAAAAATATTTGAAAAACAACTTTCAAAGTGGATATTATTTTATTTATTCAAAAAATCTTATAAAAACTAGTTCAAACTCAATTCATTTTTACCATTTGGTATCCAAAGTGAAAGTTGAGAGGTTTTGGTAGAAAATTTTTTGAAGGAGATATCAGAAAAAAATGATTGTTCAAATCCAAAACCGTTGAATCCAGGTAATCCACAACTCATTTCTCTTCATTTTCAACTATTTTCATTCTCTTTTTTAGGCTTTAAAATCATTTTTTAAGAGAAAATAGGTTCAAAAAATTCGACTTCGTGTCTGCGCAGGTACACATTATTACATTTGGATCTTCGATAATTTTCCTTTGAATTATCGAGCTCCCGCACTTTTCATTCATAATGCATGCGTAGCTCGTGACCGTTTTTTGTGTAAAAGATGAAGATCCGCCGTGAACAAAATAAAAATATGAATTCTCACAAATTAAGCCAATTTTTTCTATTTTAATTGCATCTAAATCTTTCAATGTGTCCTATTGCAGTATCCACAATGAAGAAGTGGATGAGGCAAGAGAACCCGAACATGAACATGAAGAAGTGGATGAGGCAGAGAACTCCGAACATGAAGAAGTGGATGAGGCGCCTATCAGTAAAAAGTCTACCCATGTTTCATGTGTTGGAGAACCGCCGACTATACAAATATTGGGCAATGCATGGCATGAGGATTCAAGTAGAGCTATTGACATGGTTAGTGAACAAGTGGGGCGTTCAAGAGTAATGTTTCATTATTGGTGATCACCGGTTCGAACTCTGAGCTCGGAGGAAATTCTTACTTTTCAATAAAAAAGTTTATCCAAAAGAGGAGAACCTATTTCCTTGTTTGAGGCTAGGCTGTGTGGCCAACCTATCACTAGCTATCAAAAAGAATTTTTTAATGAAGAGGATGATCCAAAGGACAACCACATTGATATAAAAACCATTATCAGCCTTGAACTCAAGTGGTTGCGTTCACGTTGACCAAATTGTGTGGGAGTGCAAGCCCACACGTGGCTACTAAAGCCCAGATGTTACGTGGTTGAATGCTACAGAGGCACCATATTTAACCGGTGTGAAGGATTATTGGCTAATGTAAAAGGCCAATTGACTAGAGCTAAGAGTGCAAAGTTGAAAAACTTTGGATATGGAGCTATCGTAGTTTCTTTTGCTCGGGAGAGGGTTCCATCCCGGCCCCCGCCTTATCTCGTCGATGCCGGGTGGGGTCGTAGAGCCTCATGGTCCATCGGGTCCAGGTGATGGTCCGTCATAGTGAGGACATTGAGATAGTTCGATTTACACTCGCATATTTTTATTGGTTACAGAATAAAATCTTGCGATTGAAGATTTTCCGTATGCAGGATAGATTTCGCTACAAGGGACCCTGATATGCCTCTTCCTCCAGGAACACAATGGGATGAGTCGTGGAAATGAATCATTCTCATGTGTTTTTAACTCTAATTTTTGTTTCGTTTTTTTAATCATCCAATATTGATGACAAAAAATCAAATGCATGTTGGTCCACGAAGACCACCAATCTCTCGCCGCTTTGAGAGGAAACGACCGTATCCTATTGCACCGCTAGAGAACTAGGGCAACAGATATTCTCACCGATTTAGAGTAGAACTGGAGAGGCTGGACTCGCAGACACATTCCAGAGACTATGATGGATGATATTCCTCTTCGTCTCCAGAGGCATGTCATCGAAGTGCTCCCCGCCGCCGTGAGAATCCGGGTAGGAGTGGCACGAGCGATAGTATATTATCATGATCATCATCATCATAGATAGTGGATGATCATTGTGGACTATTGTATGTATCGCATCTTTCGATCATAAGGTGTTTAAACCTATGGTCTTAGATGATGTAATATTTTTTTTGAAACACAAACTCTATCTATGATATGACTACTTTCGATGGCTATCTTGTTCAACACTTATCAAATGTTGTTTTAATTTACCATTTTAATGTTGCAAATGTCTATTTATAACATTATTAGCCAATGCATCAGCCAATGTATTTAAAATTTTCTAATGTGCTTGATATTCATTGTAATAAAATACCTTTCCAAGAGATGAACCTTCTAGCATAATCTCGCAACACTGGATTTTTAATTGCATATACGCCGTTTAAATGCAATACAATGAGTTCTAAATCTAACCTTATTATCAAACGTCGAATTCCAAATGAAATGGCATCGTATAATAACTCAATCACCTAAGCATATTCTTACAACATTATTCGTTGTTTGACTAAGGCTTACCCCATGCATAGAAACTAACTCATCGGTGGGTAAATAGATAATCCAGGTTGCGGAAGAAATATTCCATGTATTACGACAGCACTATCAAGAAAAACCAATGTACTCTTGAAGGGACGTCGACATCTACAATATCAAGAGTAATCAAGATAAGCAGGGATAGTAGTCAACACAAGCTTAAACTAGACACACTCATCTAATTTAAAGCAAATAACTTAGAGAAATAACTAATGTATAGGTGAGATATTCACACAAAAAATCAAGCATAATATCTCTTTAGATACCCCATTTGTGGGTTTATCTAAAGATACCCCCGTCACAATCAATCAATTCGTAAGACCTTGCAAGCACTCGCTTTCGACAATATAAGGACCATGCCATATGGGTTCGAATTTCCTAGCTCCTAGTTTATCATTAGCTGGTCATATACCAATATTAGGTCACCTTTATGAAACACGAGGTGTAACACACTTCGATCATACCGAGATTTAACGCATTTTTTATGAGCTTCACCGCCAATGCAAGTGCACCGAGTCTCATCTAATTGTGCTAAGTACAATCCTCCTTAGAGGTAGTCGTTAGTAACTCTATGGCTAATCGGGAGGACGATATTTTACATTCAATTCCAGAATATTGTGTTCTAAAACTTCAGAGATCTGGGTTTGAAAGGAGTGAATCTGTTGCGGTTTATGCCGAGGTTCCGTATGCCTAAAGTTTTGTGAAAAGTATAGTATGCCAATTAGATTTATGAATTCTAATTATCCTTTTAATCATAGTGGTTAAAAATTTTATTGATGGCTTCAACTCTAACCATTAGCTTATGGGTAATATGGATTAGAGTTGTCATGGCGCAGCCAAGTTGGTCGAAAGTTTGGTCATCATAATGTTTCGAAATGGCTCCCATGATCGCAATGATAGCTTGGGGTACACCGAATTGAGCAATCACATGATTGAATATAAAAGTAGCTACATTTTCTCCATCTCTGCCGCAAATGTAGGCATCTCCTCAAATTTCATTTGGTAAAATAATTCATCGCGAGAATAATATACCTATTACCCCCCGGTCGAGTGAGGGTTACATGTAATGAAATCAATGCCCCATTTGCAAAAGGACCAACAAGAAATTATGGGGTGAAGAGGAGCCAGGTGGTGTGGCGATCTTTCGATAAAAAATCCGATGTAGCTTGTGTGGCATTTTTAGACCACAAGAATGGAATATTTGAATAACGAAGGCCAAAAATAACTAGTGTGAAATATCTGGGTTGTGGCATACGTACATATGATCGCCACATGCCCTGCATCGGCGCTCATTTAAAACTTGTTCGCTCTTCATGGGTTAAACATTATTGAAATACGTAATCCGGCTTCACGACGATAAAGTGTGTCTCCAACAATACCTTACCGTTAATACCGGTAACGGATATTTTGTCGATGTGAACATGAAATCTCAGGTCGAAAATTTTGGGTTTGGAGATAAAATGATTATATCCCCATACCAAGTGTTAGCACCCCGTAATTAGCAAGATCTGGGTAAAATTCCAACTGTAGGGGAGAACATTATTTCAACCACTTTGGGATTCTAGGATCTAGCCCTCCTGAATCCGGAGAGGGATCTCTCCAATAAGTGCAAAGATGGATTTGTCTTTGAAGTTTTGGGTAGTGATATTAGGCTAGTTAGGAAGGCTGAGGGTTTGTTTTGTTTTTGGATGGTTGACCATGATTACTGTTTGAGGTGGAAAGTTCTAAGTGCAAAGAGTTTCAAAGGTGTGAAGTTGCAAGCAATCATAATAAGCTTTGGCCAGAAAGATAGATAATTGCAGGTTTTAGTCCATTGGGCTATGGAGTCATAATAGGGTTTAACTGAAACAATCAGGTTCAAGAGTGGTCCATGGGGCAAGTTATCTATGTCTAAGTATCTCTTTAAAGTTTGATTTATGGAATGAAATGAGACAAAAAGAAGGGGAATTAAAAAGAGGAAGAACAAAGAGTAGCCTAGGATCTGGTAAGTACTTTGAAACTAGCCAGCCTTTGAAAAACACTTAAGAAAGACATAAAAGTAATCTAGGATCTAGTAAGTACTTTGAAACTAGCCAACCTTTGATGCACTTCCAATATAAAACATATAAAAAATAGAGGAAAACTTGAAGGCAACTGTTAGAGTAGAAAATAGTGGGCCGGGCTCACCACAAATCCTCTCCTAGCTCTCCTTTACTTTGTTACTTTCAAGACAAACACAAAGATAACAAAAAATGGCCTAAGATCTAGTAAGTACTTTTAAACTAGCCATATTTTAACACATTCCAAGGGAAACTTTTCGAAAATATTTTGGGATAAAACTAGGACCTGGGCACACCATATCTTCCTTAGTTCATCTCTACTTAACATATACTGAAAATAAAATTTAAGAATAACAACTAGCTCAAACAATAGGACAAGGGAACGCCAACATTCCTATGCTTGAACTAAATTAGATCATTCCTAAATAACACAAATTGGAAGAAAACATTCAGATAAATATTTTCAGTCAGAGAAGGGTACTGATATACAGTAGGTCCTAACTCTATGCATGTTGTTCCTTATAAGAGAAAATGAACACAATGAAAACATAAATAAAACAACAATTCACAATAAGAAATAACATCACCGTCGACATAGACCAGGATCCCATAAATTAGCTTGTATTGATGCTCCAAACCAGTTACAGCTTTAATTCTAGTGCTTTAGTTTAGCAATCATATACACTTCCCAAACTAACTTATCTATCACAAGCAGAGCTCCAAGAGCCAGTGAACACTATTTACAGGTAGAAGTCTCAAGCTCAATTACATGTCAAAGTTCAACAACCAACTTAACCAACCCCTCTCTCATCTTCTCCAGTAGTATTTATAGAAGAATGAGGAGGTGGGATTTGATAAAATATCTCCAAAGATAATTAATACAGACTTAATGGCTTCTCGGCCTTTGGGGGGCTCGATGAAGAAGCTTACATAGGTGTCCTCTGTATTAAATAATTTACATTTAAGATTAAAGCTCAGTGGGGCTCTTTTTGAATTTTGAGGCTCTCTGTTATGTTGAAGTAACTCTGCTGATATTTTTTCATTAATTTGATTTGAAAAATTCACTCTCTGGCTACGCTGAGGCAAATATCTGATCTTGATCAATAACTTCGGCCTACATTTTAATGCTTTGAGGCACAGGTGGCACTGTGGTAGCTGGGAGGAATCAATTTTCCTCAGATGTGGCAGTGGAGGCTTTCTATCTGATAAAACCCTTCTGATTTTTCTTTAATTCTGTTTTAATTTAGAGGATTAGGCTTTTGATAATCAATATTAGTTGTAATCCCCAAATTGTTTTCAATCTTCTGTTCTGTTGTGTTCTGTCTTCGACACTGATACTCTTTTAATTCATTGGACTATGTCTTGTTGATGTGCAGGCCGCACAGGGCTCGTATGGCATCAATGCCTCATGAAACACTAATGAAACATGGAGCTTGAACCCTGTGAATGATTCCTTTTGATGAATCAAAGGCGGGAGAATCGTCATTCTCGACCTTCAGCTTTTCTTTTGATATAATGGAAAACCATTGAAAACCCTGCACAGTACGAAAAATATTATAAAATCCTGCGTTATATAGGTTTTAGTGCTTCAGAGGGCGTAGGGAGAGAGCATGGCCATTGGATGGCATCATCCAACAGTCGAGATCTGTTTTGGGAGGTTAAAAAAGGAAAGCGGGTGAAAATAAGTCAGAACCGTCGATCGCGCAATGATCAACGGTTAGGATTGATCGGGAGGAAGTAAAGCGAAGGAGTCACTTTATGAAGAAATGGCAAAAATTTGATGGGATAAGGTTAAAAACCTTTGTTATGAGACAAAATGGTTAAAAATGATGTTTGGGGTTTCGGGGATGGAAAGCGGCTGAGGAGGCGTGCGGAAAAACACACATGGGAAGAGGGAAAACAGTTTCGGGGATGGAAACCACCGTTTTCACGAAAGGAAAAGGCAGGTAGGTGGTATTTCCCTTTGGAACGCGATACGCGTCCCCGCCCGACACATGTCATTAGAAAACCACCCATTTCACGTTGCCTTGGGAGAAATAAACTTTGCGCTGAAAGTCATGTGACTTGGAATGAGGGTCGTCATATCTGGGGCCTCAGATCTGACGATGGAGAACGAGCGCGATTCCGGAAAGATGCACGAGTGGAAGCAAAGGGAGGGGGAGTTTATCCCTCGAAAATATTTTGGGCGCGATCACTGTCCGATGAGCCGGCCTCAGATCGGATGGTGCACGTCAATATTGCGCCAGACCCATAGTCGACTTTTAATGTGCGATGAAGGTGGTATATCCAAACCGCTTGAGGCCACATGTCGGCCTGTGGCACTGATCGCTGCCGAACGGGGAAAACCACTTTCCTCTTAAAATAGGTGCGATAAAAACTGCCCAGCTTTGAACAATGAGTAACTGCAAGGACCACCAGGGCAATGGTTTGTGAGCCGTTGATCTGCAGATCAGATCAACAGTGGGGGGCGAATGGAACTTTGCACCAATGGAAAACTTTATGATATAAGAAAACCCAAAAAATTAATATAAACGAAGGTTTATAGTTCGAGGGCGGAATATTTATTTACAATATGGCTTGGCGCCTGGTTCTAGCACCAGGGCATGTGTAGTGGAAATGGTTAAGGACTTAGCCCAAGGGGGCTTAAACCTTTACACAAAAATATGTATTTTTTAATGAAGTTTTCAATGTTTTTCAAGGGTTGTGAGGGTTTTGATAAGGCAAAGAAAGAGTCTTAAACCTTATTAAAAGGGGTTTTGAGGGAGGGGAAAGGGGGGAAATATGAAAATGAAGGATTTTTTTATGGAGAATAAAGGGGTAAAAATGAGGTTAGTTTTTTTAATGGAGGAAGGGGAAAAAGGGATTTTGCAGCAGTCTCTCATGAAATCAACAAAATTCCAGAGTATAAAATGGGCATAGTAGGGAAGATTTTGGACAGAGGCATGAGGCCTTTATGAGTCTTCAAGAGCCAACACTTTTTGCAATAAAATTTTTTCCTTGAAGGCTCCAAAAATGATTTAGCCACCTTTTGGTATAACAAATTTCATAGGTGGCTAACAGTGGCTCCACTTGGGGATGGTGCCTTCTTGAAGGCATCAAGAACTTCAGACTTGTATTCTCTGGGAGGCTGATTAGTGCCTTATCCATTGGGCTGCTTTTATTTCCTTGAATGATCTTCTTTTTCCTTGAAAATATATTAGCAATCATAAAAACAATGGATCTTTCATCAACAAGCTTTCTACCTACCCAATCCTACTGATCTAACATTTTTTCTTCATTAGAGTGCACTTGGATTGGCAAACTCTTTTACAACATTTTTATTCTTTTGAAAGCAGGAAATCTAATCTATTTCTACTCCTTATTTCTCCATGGACTCAGATTAAATAGTTGAGCCCATATTATTCTCTACCTAATCTACCATCTGTTGGGATTAAACTATCCAACATATTTTTATTCTCTAAATTTTACAACAGAAAATTAAAAAGCATTCAAGTTAGGATTGAAAAGTCTAACTTGATGCTGATATAGGGCATGAAAAACAAGCTACACATAGATCTTATTTTGCAGAAATTTAAAAAAAAATGGAAGGCTCGAGATCTGAAATTTCAAAGCATTTCCTTCATCTCTTTTACAACTCTGTTTTGACTCTTGTTTTGAGCTGTCTTTCCTTTGTCAACTGGATCAGATTTTGAGCTAATTGGAACCAGATTTACATATTTCTTGACTCAGAATTTGAAATAGATTTGAGTCACTCTCTTTGGAAACTTAGGTTCAGATTTTGAGCATGTTTGAACCTTTAATTTCTATCCTAAACTATCTACTGATAAGCCAAGATTAAATAGTTTGGAAAATCGGATTCACTATCCTATCAGCAGAAAATTTAAAACTAATTAGTCAATATTAGGTTGTTTGACTAACTAGAAGTGTGTTTTTCAGGAGTGGCATTTAAGCTTGCACACTTTCATATTTGTTTCTCTTTTTGGTATGGGGTTGTACCTTTTTGTTTTTACAATCTGCCCTCTTTTATTTCTTTATTTGTTTTTGTATTTTCTATTTTTATAACTTTGAATGCAATGATGGGTGAGATATTTATAATGGAAAAATATAAAAAGGCTTTCAGAACATGAAATGTATCAAGAGAAGTAATGATTAAGAATCCTGCCATTGACAGGACCCCCAAACAATTCTTCTCCATTCAACTCTTGCAAGAAATAGGCATTATTACCAGCAGCTAAATGGATAGAGTAAGGGCCAAGCCATAAGTTGTAAAATTTTCCATGCTTGCCCTTGTCTTCCCTCCTTGAGTCCCACTTCAAAACTTTGTCCCCAATATTGAAATTGCTGGCCTTTGTTCTTCTGTCAAAAAACTTTTTAATGCTATCTTGCTTCTGTAATGCTTTGTTATAAACCTCCTCTCTAGTTTGCTAAAGATGAATGGTCTGATTTATTCTTTTGATCATGTCATTATCTTCAGATTGAAACTCTTGAACCAAATTCATGACTTGTACACCAAGGCTGGTTGGAAAAATTGCATCAGTACCATACAATAGTTGGAAAGGTGACATACCAATAGATTTCTTCAAAGTCAATCTGTCAGCCCAAAGTGCATGAACTAGCTTTGTGTGCCAAGACTTTTTGTTGTCCTCCAACAGTTTCTTGATTATGTTCAATAAACTCTTGTTCGAGGATTCTGCAAGTCCATTACCTTGAGGATAATAGGCTGTGGAATGCCCCAATGTTATCTGGTATCTGTGACAGAATTCAACCATCTTCTTTGATCCAAATGCTGCTACATTATCAGTGATGATCTTGGTAGGATAGCCAAATCTGGAGAGAATGTTGGTCTCCATGAATTTTATAATAACAGAATCATTGGCCTGCCTACAAGGTATGGTTTCTATCCACTTAGTGAAATAGTCTGTGGCAGTGAGAATCCATCTATGTTGAGAAGAAGATGGTGGATGGATTTCTCCTCTGAAGTCAAGTCCCCACTATTGAAAAGGAGCTTCAACAGTGATTGGATGCAGAGGTAGAGGTAGCAGTTTTCTTTTGCCTTCAAAAAATTGACATTTATGACATGCAATGATCATCTTGTGTATATCAGGAAAGAGATTAGGCCAATAGAAACTAGCCCTCAATATTTTGTTGGCTGTTGTCTTCCAGTACAAATGACCTCCACACTCTCCTTCATGGAACTCATGCTTAACATTCTCTGCATCATACTCAGGAAAACATTTAAGCAATACACCACTTGCATTTTTCTAATAAAGACATCTATCTATAATGCAATAGTTTACAACTTTTAACTTTAGGAGCCTTGCCTTTGTTTTTGTCAAACCAGGAGGTGTATTTAAATTAAGCAAAACATAAATAATTTCAGCATACCAAGAGGAATTCATGAAATGGTATTCAACAATGGGAGTTGAGGTTTCCTCTTGATCATCTAAAGCATTAATCATATTTATATCAAGAACTTCAAAATTTGATTCAGCCATTAATCTAGCAAGACCTTGGCCTTTGATTAGCTTAATGGGTTTTATCTCTAAATCATATTCAAGGATAACAACAATCCACTTACCTCTCTTACCATCTGGGTCTTGTGTTAGAATGTATTTCACCACTAAATTTGGGACAAAGGCAATGATGTGTGAGTGCAGGATGTACACTCTGAAGTCTTTCAAAGCTTTAACCAAAGCAAAATCTTGCTTCTCCATAATGTTATACTTCAGAGGGGAATCCCTCAATGCCTTGCTAAATAATGCAATAGGTTGCTCTTGTCCTTTTGGATTTTTCCGTAAAAGGACAACAGCTATGGTATGTTCTGATGCAAATGAAAAAATATAAAAATATTTTGAAAAATCAGGACTTATTAGAATCGGTGTTTTGGTTAACGCTTGTTTCACCATCTCAAAGGACTTCTTTGCTTGCAAGGTCCACTTTACCCCTTGCTCCTTTTTCAACATGTTTGGTATATCTCTAAGGAGCTTAGCCAAGTTGGGGATAAACCTTCTCAAAAAGTTAATCTTTCCAATGAAAGATTGCAACTCCTTGATGTTTCGAGGATGAGAGATTTGCAATATGGCCTCAATCCTCTTTGGATCTACCCTAATACCATCTTCTGAAATAATGTGCCCAAGAAGTTTACCTTCTTGGAGCCCAAAAGTGTCTTCTTAGGGTTTAAAGTTATCCCAAAATTTCTGCATTTCTCGAAAAAAATTCTTAAGTGTTTTAAGTGCTCCTCATTTGTTTTTGAAAACACAATGACATCATCAAGGTATATAATGATGAAGAAGCCCAGTTTTTCTAAGAATGCTAAGTCCATGGCTCTCTGAAAAGTTGCTCCAACATTCATTAGACCAAAGGGAATTTTCACATACATGAAAGTGCCCCATGGTGTAGTAAAGGTTGTTTTTAACTGATCATGTAGAAATTTTGAATAACTTTTAAATTATTCACCGAGATTATCCTGATCACACACTATTTGAGCTTCATGCATAATAAATAACCTCTTCTACTATTGATCATCAATTTGCGGAAATATAAACAATCGCATGCGCACATTAAAACCATAAACAATCACACATATAAACACAATATTTATGGGAAATATTAAAGCTGAAAACCCCCAACTATCTGTATATTATAATGATAGAGATCATGTAACAATCATTGTACAAACTCCTCACAAGCTCTCAGTACAATCTCCAATTGTTACACACTACACAAGCTCAAATCTAACAAAACACATGCTCCAATCTGCTCCACCTGTTAGCCTGCCTCTCTTTTAACGATCAGATGAATATTGGCCCTAGCCGAGTTTGAATCCACACAGTATGCCTTGCGCAATCCTCATTGGCATCTCCATCGATGTGTGGTGCAAACTCATGCCCCGATATGGTCACAATGATGAATCACACTTGCTCTTTCACCTACCTCTCCTTGGTAACCATTGGCTTGTCCATGCACTGAAGTTAACTGGTGTATTCTTTAGTTGATTAATGAGTTTATAATTAGTGAATTAATTAATAATTAATTCACACCACTCTCACTAGTGTATCAATCAGTTAGACTAGATACAACTGGCTCAACTATGTTTAACTCAGTTAAACTGAACACAACTCCATTAACTTCCTCAATCAACTCCACCAAACTCTCTCACATGAGTTCTAACTGAAGTCTCCATGCAATAGCTCCACTTAACCCTCAGGAATAGCGTAATTCCTTCTGTCAGCTCCTGTGCCACATCTGTACACTTAACTGAAGTGCTCCAAGAGAATAAGATAATGTTTATAGTCCAAATATTATTAAGAGCTAATAATATTCGACATATCTATTTTTAGACTGGCAATCTAAAAATAGATTCCGCCCAATATGTCTAAAAATAGAAGTCCATATTTTTTTTCCGACTTGACCAACCATCCACAAATAGCATCCTGCAACTCATAGAACATGATCCATATGTCTAAAAATAGACATAGTCTAAAAATAGACTTTGCGCCAAAAAATAGCCTGCGGGCCCACTTAGTGAAGGCGACTTCTTTTCACTAAGCTCCATCATCTTGTTGCATTTTCAATAGATTAGGTAGGGTGAACTAAGATCTGATTGTACCCTGAGTGGCCATCAAGCAAAGAAATTCTTCTAGACCCTACCACCCTTTGTAAAATATGATCCATCTTCAGTAAAGGGTAGTTATCTTTTAATGAAGCTTTGTTTAAGTCTCTAAAGTCTATACAAATCCTGATCTCTCCAGTTTTCTTCCTAACCGACGCCAGATTAGACACCCACTCAGAATATCTAATAGGGACAATAATACTAGCTTCATACATTTTTTTGATCTCCTTCTCAACCAAAGGGAGTTGTACAGGGTTTATTCTGCGCAGTTTCTATTTGAATGCTTTTTGGTTTTCCTTGAGAGGGATTTTGTGCTGTATTATTTCAGTGTCATAGGATTTCAAATCTTCGTAACTCCACGCAAAAACATCAGAAAATTCTTCACTTGACTCTATGTGTTTGAGTTTAATGTGAAATTTGTGCAAGTTTTAAAACGATTTAATCATTTTAGGTTTTAAGTTCACTTTGCCTATGTGCACTCTTCTACTTCGTCTCTATAGGTTCCGAGTTTTGGCTTCTTGGCCACATCGTTAAAATCGAACAACTCTTCTAAAGGGCCGGACCCTTGAAACAAGCTGTGATCTTTAGAGTGCGCGAGTTTCTAACTCCTATGTTTCTAACTGCGCATTCAGTGCTGTTTTTTTTTAAGTTTGCTAGTCGGAAGATTAATATTTACAGATGAGAGGAATAACCTGTTTATGAGTTTTTGTTAATAACCCAACGTTTCGGACTGTCTATGTGAGTCCATCATCAGGGGTAGACATCAAAAGTTCTATGAAAAATTGAGAGAATAGGGCAAAGGAATGTATAAATAAATAGTGGATAATGAGGAATTTCATGAAGGTCGGTTTATGCTGGGAGAGAATTTAGGAAAAAATCTAATTATAATTTTATTTTTATTTTTATTCTTATTTAAGGATAATTACAATTAAGTGCAATAAGGAATATTATTATAAATAGATATTTTGGTTAATAATATATATAATTAAATAAACTATTAAGTTATTATGATTGATTAATGTAAAGTTAATTCTTGGATTTTAGGAAATTAAAATTTTTATTTTTATTTTTATTTTTATTTATATTATATTATATTTATTTATTTATTTATTTATATATTTTATTTTATTATTATTATTATTATTATTTATTTTTATTTTTATTTTTTATTTATCTATTTATTTATTTATTTATTTATTATTATTATTATTATTTTATTTTTTTTAAATTAATTAATTTATTTATTTATTTTATATTTTTAGATTTTTTTTTTTTCTTCTTCTTCTTAAGGTTGATGTACTATCTACTTTACTTATATATTTTTTTTTAATTATGTTATATTTTTATTTTTATTTATTTATTTTTTTAAATATATATATATATATATTTTAAGGGTTAAGATGTAATTATACTAGATCCTTAGTAGTTTATTAATGTCTAGATAGGTTTTGATGTATTAAGGGTTTCCATGTGTTACTGATAATGAAACCATCATCCCGATTTAAGTTGTTCCCTCTTTTTTCAATTTCTATCGCTTCTTTGATTTTCCTTTTTAAGTAATGGTCTTCTTTAGAGACAAGTTTGGCTTCTTCTATTTGTATGTAATGTGAGGACGAGACTGCATGTTCTGCTAAGGCGGATTTATCTGTTCGGTTATGGGCTAAGTCAGCAGCATGTTCTTTTAATCTAATGTTAAGGGATCTACCTATTTCGCCAATGTATTCTTTGCCACAGGAGCAAGGTATGACATAAACTCCTTTATGAAGCCTAGGGTTTATAGGGTCTTTAGCCGAGTCTACCATATTTAAAATAGTATTAGGGGGAGTGAAGGCGATTTTAATGTTGTGTTTGTTAAGCATTCTGGAGATTTTATCAGTGGTTCCTCTTATGTAAGGTAACGAGATTTTAGGGATGTCAAAGGCTCTTTTTAAGTTTTTCTTATTAAGGGTTTGGTGAATGGTTTTGTCGATGTCATGTTTATTATATCCATTCTGTTGAAAGACATGGCGGAGATGGTCTATCTCGTGCTCTAGGTGGTGAGAGTCTGAGATTCTAGAAGCCCTTGTGGTTAGGGTCTTGATGATGCCAATTTTTTGATTCGGGTGGTGATGAGAGTCAGCGTGAAGGTATCTATCTGTGTGAGTCTTTTTCCTATAGACCTTGGTGCTTAGTTTTCCATTAATCTTGGATAAGAGGATGTCTAGGAAGGGTAATTGGTTGTCCTTTTCAATTTCAACGGTAAATTTGATGTAATTAGAGAGATTGTTAATGTGGGCTAAGAATTCATGTAACTTTAGTATCCCATGGGTCCATTTTGCAAAGATATCATCAACATATCTTTTCCATTCTTCAGGGGTGAATGTAAAGGATTTGAGCGCCATTTGTTCAAAATGTTCCATGTATATGTTGGCAATGATAGGAGATAGAGGCGAGCCCATAGCGACTCCATGCGTTTGTTCATAAATTATTCCATTGACACTGAAGAAAGACGATTTTATACATAACCTTAAGAGGTCTATAGTCTCATTATCAGTTATAGTTTTTAAAATGTCGATGGCCTCGTCTATAGGTATCATGGTGTAAAGGGAGACAATGTCAAAACTCACCATGAGATCATCGTTATGCATGTCTAGGTTTTTGGTCCATTGAACAAAGGATGCAGAGTCTTTAATATGAGATGAGGTGTTTCCTGCAAGGGGGCGAAGTTTTTTGGCCAGATATTGAGCTAGGAGGTAAGTAGGTGAGCCAATGGTGTTGACTATGGGTCTTAGGGGAATGCCAGCTTTATGAATTTTAGGAGCGCCATATATTCTAGGGGTGATGGAGCTGGAAGGGGTGATTCTCTTTTTCATGATGTTATCAAGGGAAGAGTTTTTTATCTTTTTGGTTACTTCTTTGAGAATTTTGGTACTAGGATCTCTATCTAAAATTCTATAGCATCCACTGTTGTTTAGGTGATCCTCCATTTTCTTAATATATTCAAACCTGTCCATTATTACAGTTGCATTGCCTTTATCTGCTTTTAAGATTATTATGTCTTTATTATTTTTTAGGTTTTTTAGAGCATGTTTTTCTTCTTTGGTTAAGTTGCAAGGAGGAGGTTTGGCATTTTTGAGAATTTTAACCGTTTCTTGTCTTATCTCCTCAACTTTAATGAGGTCAAGATCTCTTATAGCAATCTCTATATTGCTAATTATACTGTCAACGGGAATTCTATTGGGGGTGATAGCAAAATTTAGGCCTTTATGGAGAAGAGATAAAGAAGCATGGTCTAGGTTAATGTTTGACAAATTTATTACGGTGGGATTATTAAATTCTTTTTGGGCGTTATCGAAGAGTGAGTTACGTGGGGGAGGGGTAGGAAAGTTTGAAGAAATGGGAGCGTGATCTGACTGTTGATAGGAGAGGACAGTGGGTTGAGAGTTAAGTTAAAAATTCGGGGAGAGGGTTCTTCTTCACCAGAAAATTTTCTTCTTGCGGTTGTATCATAATGCGATCTGAATTGTGTAGTTAAGATTCATTTACGGAAGCTTTGCATGAAGTCTTCTATTTGTTTGTCCCCATCGAAAACTTGCCAGTATTTTTCGTTATCAGGTACGGCTGGTCTGAATTTCTTTTGAGTTGTGCAGTCTTTGGTTTCATATGGTGTTAATCATGTTCTAGCTGCAAAGGCTAAATTGTGGGCCACAATATTTCTTTTCCTCGAGAAAAAAATTATCTGGTATATTTCCTCAAAAGTTTTTAAAAGGTCCATGACATCATTTTGATAGGCCTTAAGTCTTGTGTGATTTGCGTTATACTCCCCATTGACTTTCCTAATGACTAACTCTGAATCCCCATATGCTTTGATTTTCTTGGCTCCTAACTTTTTCAACAAACGCAAGCCTAGAAGAAGGGATTCATATTCCGCTATGTTATTGGAACACCGGAAGTTTAATCTGCAGGAAATGCTTTCTGTGTGGTTTTTTTCAGTGTTGCAGATCCAGACACCCACACCAGCATTGGTCTTAGTGCAAGACCCATCAAAATACATCCTCCATAGAGGATTATTTTTCGGTTTCATATGTTTGGTGATTGTCCTCTTCAAATACTGTGCTTTGTGATTGTTCTTGAGTATCGGCACTTAGTTGAATTCGTTTCATTTCCTTTGGTTTTTTATTGGGTTGAGGACTGATTTCTTGACTCTCAATGTTTAAAAGAAAAGGACATGTGATTTGAAGCTCAAGACCTGTGTTTTGTTTGCTAGAGTTTACAGGTTCAGAAAATTGTTGTGACACTCCTGCATTATCTTCTTCTTCCTCTCTATCTGTCATTAAATCAGACAAGGTCACTTTTTCACTTAAAGTTTCATCATTAAAAAGGATAAATGAATCCATGCCTGTGTTTACAGAATAAAGGGGAGAGTTCTGTGGTCTATCCTAACTTGTAACTGTGTATTGCACATGAGACTCCCTGTAAAGTCTTCTAGTTTGATTGAAAATAGGGATAGTCGCATAGGTCATGTCCATTTGCATATTCCCTTGTAACTTAGCCCCCCAAGATCTTGATAATAATATTCCATACTTTGGGGGCACATCAGCCACAACAATATCCATTATTAAGCATTTGGCTGGAATCTGGGCTAAGTTAACGCAGAGGTCTTTGATTAATCCTAAACATTTTACTCTGCTTGAGTCAAAAGAGTAAAGGTATTTGTAAGGTCTGGTGATTTCAAGGCCAAGGCTCTCCATGACAGCTTTGGGCATTAAATTATGCGAGGTGCCTAAATCATGCATAGCGTTTTGTAAAATCTTGTCATGAATATTTAAACTTATATAAAAGGGAGGAACAGGTCCCTCTTGATATCTACCTTCAATCTTAGGACCAAAAATGAGCTCTGGCTGGTCATCATTAAGATTGAGTGTGTCATTATTATCCTCAATATTTAAAGCCTTCAAAATTTGGGTCCTATATACATTCTAGGAAGCTAACTCAGTCAGGGGAATAGGGATTTTGATCTTTGAAATTTCCTGCTCTAGGCTGAAAGTAATTTGGTTCTTTGAAAAACTTGTCTCAGCCTTACTAGCTGCCAGTCTATCAGCAACATCAACTTGTTGATTTGTTCTATTTACTTTTGAAAAAATGGTTTTAATAGGAGTACTAGCTGAAGTGTTAGTGCTACTAATGTTTGCACTCTATTTTTCATTGTTTTGAGTGCCTTTCTCTCTACCTTTATCAGAATTCACAACTACTGTTTTATCCCTCTGTTTGACAACTTTAGGCTTGGTTGGAGTGCTGTTTTGTGAAGATTTTTCAGAGTTTCTGGTGTTGGGAGTTTTTTGACTCGTTTTTCTTCTAAGGTAATATTCTCTTTGAGACTGTATGATGACATTTTCCATGTCTTGATAATAACTTTCATCATCATCTCTTTTGTCATCATAAGGTGTATAAAGACCTTGTTTTCTATCGTAATGAATCTCAAAGTCATCATCATCTACCCCAATATGTTGATATCGTCTTCCTCTATTATCTGATCTGTTTCCTCAACCTCACTTACATATTTTTGATGAAAGGGAGGAGTGATATGTTGATCATCTTCCCTAGGTCTATTTGGAGGTTGGTTCCTTCTAAAATTCTGATTTTGGTTCTGGTTCCTGTTTTGAGGAGTAGCTTGGTTTTGACTGGCTTCTGCTCTCTCAAGAATGCTCATTTTCTTTATCATCTCTTCCATCATTCTCTCCATATTTGAGTTGGAAGTAGAGGGTGTAGATTCCTCTCTAAAGGACACTGTCTTTTCATTCTTCATTCTTGCTCTCTTCTCCATCAAGTTGAATTCCACAGAAAGAGAACCCTTTTTCATCTCTTCAAGAGTTGCAGGATCTCTCTCTCTCAGTTGATAGGCCATCTCAGGGTAAAACCCTTCAGGAAACTTGTTTAAATCTGAGCCTTCTGGAGGTTTTAGATCTGGGGAAAGTGCATTATATACACTGTTAAATCTGGTACAATAAGCTTGTACACTTTCCCCAGTGTTTCTATGGAGGTTCTTGTAGTCAGAAAGGACTTGAATAGGATTCTTCTTTAGTTCCCATTTGTTTAAGAATGTCTGATGGAAGGCTTGGAGTTCATTGATACTATGGGGGGTTAAGCCTTTAAACCATTTTCTGACTTCCCCTCCTAAGCTTTGAGAAAATAATCTAATATTGACATAATCATCATCAATTTCATTTCTGTCAAAGTAGTCATTCATCTTATCCACGTGTTGTGATGCAGTTGTAGCATTGCTAGCATCATATAATGGAATTTTGGACTGATAGTCATGTGGAAAATTGACTAATGGTACAAGAAGGACTAAGGGAGCATACCATGTAGCCATGGCAGGAGGTGGAGGTGGATTTACAAGAGGGAAAGTGGGCTGGGATGGAGTGTTTTGAACAGTGGATGTAGGGTGAGCAGAAGTGGATGGACCAGGAGTAGATTGCTGAGCTGATCTTGGATGAGAGACACCTAAGTTGTGAAGGAAATGTAAATCAGGAGGTGTTGTTTCTCTACCGGGATGTTCGCTTGTTTCAGGGAGATGAAAGTGAGGACTTAGAATCTAATTGATCTAAATCCTTAAAGACCTAGTTATAAAAGTTGACTAAGTCAACTTGTGATTGTTGTAGCTGAAGATTTGAGGAAGCTGAATTTTCTCTCGAGGGTGATGCGAAAACAATTGATAATTTAATCACAAGAAGAGTTTTCTAAGGATACTTTGCAGGTTATAGGTTCTCTCGGGTGGATCGGGGTCATGATAGGCTCTAGTGTGAATCTTTCTAAGACCCACTATGCTATGTTATGTTTTTAGGACCCAAATAAACAAGAAAATTTCAACCAGGTATGACAGTCTTTAAATGGTCAACTAATCTGTTTACACAAATTTTAATCCTATAGTCCTCTAAATGAGTTTGGATGATATTTCAATGATAAGGGTTCTTCCCAATGGAGTGTTAATGTCTGTTCAATATTGTGGAGTCGGCAAGTGGAAGTTTTTAGCTCCTAAGGAGGTAAAAGGTTTTATGGTCCACCACCATGTTTATTTGATACCAATCTGAAATATTTTTGGGTTTTTTGAGTTATTTTTCAGTTGTGTGGTTTCTAAGAATGTCCCAACTCTGTTCCAAAACTTAGCTACGGTTATGAGACAAAGACAGTCTACTCTTATGGCTAAGCTGGCTGATTTTTCAAGGTTAGACAAATTCTTATGAGAATCCTAGGTTTTACCTAATTTGTCATTGATTCAAACAAGCTTCATCATGATTACCATTTCTTGGTAGTGCTTGAAAAGGCTGCTTCTTACTCACAAGGTTTTATGAAGTTTTTAGGGGAACCTAAGGTGAAAATTCAACTTCGATCCCCAGTGGAGTCGCCAGAGATGTTAGCACCCTGTAATTAGCAAGATTAGCAAAAGTCCAACTGCAGGGAGAACATTATTTCAACCAATTTGGGATTCTAGGATCTAGCCCTCCTGAATCCGGAGAGGGATCTCTACAATAAGTGCAAAGATGGATTTGTCTTTGAAGTTTTGGGTAATGATATTAGGCTAGTTAGGAAGGCCGAGGGTTTGTTTTGTTTTTGGATGGTTGAGCATCATTACTATTTGAGGTGGAAAGTTCTAAGTGCAAAGAGTTTCAAAGGTATGAAGTTGCAAGCAATCAGAACAAGCTTTGGCCAGAAAGATAGATAATTGCAGGTTTTAGTCCATTGGGCTATGGAGTCATAATAGGGTGTAATTGAAACAATTAGGTTCAAGAGTGGTCCGAGCAAGTCGTATATGTCCCCAAGGATCTCTTTAGAATTGGTTATGGAATGAAATGAAGCAAAAGAAGGGGGAATTAAACGAGATTAAGAAGCAAAGAGTAACTTTAGGATGCAGTAAGTACTTTGAAACTATTTGACCTTTGAAAAACACTTAAAGAGAACATAGTAATCTGGGATACGGTAGTAGCACAGAGTACAACGACCTTAGGTGCCTAGTGAAAACCTTACAAAAACGAGAGGAAAACTTGAAGGCAATGACCCCAGAGTAGAAACTAAGCGGACGGGATCACCACCCAAATCCTCTCCTAGCCCTCTGCTTTACTTGATTGCCTAGAAAAACACAAAATAACACAAAATGCTTTAAGATGCGTGATACTTTTAAACTAGCCAGCTTTTAACACATTCCAAGGGAAACTTTCAGGCAGTATTTTGGGATAAAACTAGGACCACGACACACCATATCTTCCTTAGTCCATCTCTACTTAACATATACTGAAAATAACAAAGTAACATTTAAGAATAACAACTAGCTCAGACAGTAGGACGAGGGAACGCCAGCATTCCTATGCTTGAACTGAATTAGATCATTCCTAAATAACACAAATTGGAAGAAAACATTCAGATAAAGATTTTCAGTCAGAGAAGGGTACTGATATACAGTAGGTCCTAACTCTATGCATGTTGTTCCTTATAAGAGAAAATGAACACAATGAAAACAGAAATAAAACAACAATTCACAATAAGAAATAACATCACCGTCGACATAGACCAGGATCCCATAAATCAGCTTGTATTGATGCTCCAAACCAGTTACAGCTTTAAGTCCAGTGCTTTAGTTTAGCAATCATCTACACTTCCTAGACTAACTTATCTATCACAAGCAGAGCTCCAAGAGCCAGTGAACACTATTTACAGGTAGAAGTCTCAAGCTCAATTACATTTCAAAGTTCAACAAACAACTCAACCAACCCCTCTCTCATCTTCTCCAGTAGTATTTATAGAAGAATGAGGAGGTGAGATCTGATAAAAGATCTCCAAAGACAATTAATACAAACTTAATGGCTTCTCAGCCTTTGGGGGGCTCGATGAAGAAGCTTACATAGGTGTCCTCTGTATTAAATAATTTACATTAAGATTTAAGCTTGGTGGGAGCTCTTTTTGACTTTTGAGGCTCTCTGTTATGTTAAAGTAACTCTGCTGATATTTTTTCATTAAGTTCATTTGCAAAATTAACTTTCTGGCTGCGCTGAGGTGAATATCTGATCTTGATCAATAACTTCGGCCTCTGTTTGAATGCTTTGAGGAATAGGTGGCACTTGTGGTAGCTGGGAGGAATCAATTTTCCTCAGATGTGGCGGTGGAGGCTTTCTATCTGATAAAACCCTTCTAATTTTCCTTTAATTCTATTTTAATTTGGAGGATTAGGCTTTTGATAATCAATCATAACTGTAATCCCCAAATTGTTTTCAATCTTCTGTTCTGCTGTGTTCTATCTTCGACATTGATACTCCTTCAATTCATTTAACTGTGTCTTGTTGATGTGTAGGCCGCGCAGGGATCGTATGGCATAAATGCCTCATGAAACACTAACGAAACGTGGAGCTTGAACCTTGTGAATGATTCCTTTTGATGAATCGAAGGCGGGAGAATCATCATTCTCAGCCTTCGGCTTTTCTTTTGATATAATGGAAAACCATTGAAAACCCTGCACAATACGAAAAATATTATAAAATCCTGCGTTATATAGGTTTTATTGCTTCAGAGGGCATAGGGAGAGAGCATGGCCATTGGATGGCATCATCCAACAGTCGAGATATGTTTTGGGAGGTTAAAAAAGGAAAGCGGGTGAAAAATAAGTCAGAACCGTCGATCGTGGAATGATCGACGGTCAGGATTGATCGAGAGGAAGTAAAGCGAAGGAGTCACTTTACGAATAAATGGTGAAAATTTGATGGGATAAGGTTAAAAACCTTTGTTATGAGACAAAATGGTTAAAAATGGTGTTTGGGGTTCGGGATGATCGTGGGCCGTCGGATGAGATTAGCCCACAAGATCAACCGCTGAGGAGGCATGCGGAAAACGCACATGGAATGAGGGAAAATGGTTTTGGGGATGGAAACCACCGTTTTCACGTGAGGAAAGGTGGGTAGGTGGTATTTCCCTTTGGAACGTGATACGCATCCCTACTCGACACGTGTCATTAGAAAACCAACCATTTCGTGTGGCCTTGGGAGAAATAAACTTTGCACTGAAAGTCACGCGACTTGGAAAGAGGGCCGTCAGATCTGGGGCCTTAGATCTGACGGTGGAGAGCGAGTGTGATTCTGGAAAGATGCGCAGGCAGAAGCAAAGGAAGGGGGAGTTTATCCCTCGAGCATCTTTTGGGCGCGATCACCGTCTGATGAGTCGGCCTCAGATCGGACGACGCACACAATATCGCGCCGGTCCCATAGTCAACTTTTAATGCACGATGAGGGAGGTATCTCCAAACCGCTTGAGGGCACGTGTCGGCCTATGGCAGTGATCGCTGCCGAATGGGGAAAACCGCTTTCCTCTTAAAAGAGGTGCGATAAAAACTGCCCGGCTTTGAACAGTGAGTGACTGCGGGGACCACCAAGGCAATGGTTTGTGAGTCGTCGATCTGCAGATCAGATTGACGGTGGAGAGCAAATGGAACTTTGCACCGGCGGAAAACTTTATGATATAATACAACCCAAAAAATTAATGTAAACGAAGGTTTATACTTCGGGGGAGGAATATTTATTTACAATATGGCTTGGCGCCTAGTTCCAGCACCAGGGCATGTGTAGTGGAAATGGTTAAGGACTTAGCCCAAGGGGGCTTAAACCTTTACACAAAAATATGTGTTTTTTATGAAGTTTTCAATGTTTTTCAAGGGTTGTGAGGGTTTCGATAAGGCAAAGAAAGAGTCTTAAACCTTATTAAAAGGGGTTTTGAGGGAGGGGAAAGGGGAAAAATATGAAAATGAAGGATTTTTTTATGGAGAATAAAGGGGTAAAAATGAGGTTAGTTTTTTAATGGAGGAAGGGGAAAAAGGGATTTTGCAGCAGTCTCTCATGAAATTAGCAGAATTCCAGAGTATAAAATGGGCACAGTAGGGAAGATTTTGGACAGAGGCATGAGGCCTTTATGAGTCTTCAAGAGCCAACCTTTTTGCAATAAAATTTGTTCCTTGAAGGCTCCAAAAATGATTTAGCCACCTTTTGGTATAACAAATTTCAGAGTGGCTACTTGCACGAAAAGCAGACAAAACGTCAGATTCACCATCAATGAGGCCAAGGGCCAACTCATCACTAAAGACATCCGCAACAAAGGAAATGAAACAAGCCTATTTTCAAAGAAAGTTGGGGGTTTTAAAATAAATTTCCTTGGTTTCATGACCTCCATGATTAAACATCAACAAAGATCATATCCTGTTGTTCTTACACCTCCTCCTATCCTTAATATACCTTCACAAACATTTCCCAACACTCTCATCCCTCAAATTTGTCATTTTCCAACTAAAACTTAGTCTATGGCCACAATTTGATACTTTTTAAGACTAGGGTTGTGTTTTTCCCTTTTGGACGCCTTCTCCTCACTCAATACTTGAAATTCCACTTTCCCCTACTCCCTAACATCTGTCCCTATCCCCCTAAATTTCCCCAAAAATTTATACAACCCTTAACCCCTTCATTCCATTCCCTCTACAAGGCAGTCCTAAATCCCATACACCAAACCTTATTTTCCTCTTCCAACTAAGCTAGGATTTTATATGGAAAAGTGGAATAAGAGAAGAAGATCCATATTCTAGGTCATATCAGCAATCATGAATCCATACCAGCTCATAAACATCATGCCTCCATCATTTTACAATAATTCATTCCAAGAGACAAGCCATGTGTCACGCCCAGGGCCAGTTTTGCTTCAAACTGTGTTTCTAACCAAACGGAGATGAAATTGACAAAATTGAGAGAGTTTTTTGTCCATAATAGGGCCAAGAAGAAAAACCTCCTTCACGTTTTCTATAGGTATCATGGTTTGGGAGAAATGTCAAAAATACAGGTGTCATGGGAGAATTTCTGCACTACTGGAGTGACCTTGGGAAAATACAATTTTCGCACAGATGGAGTATCCAAATGACTTGCTTCATGAGTCAAATGACAACTAGACTTGAAGATATTTATAATGAGCTATTATGAGCTCAATTTTGAATTGAGGAAGGCATCCAAAAGTAGCCTGCACCAGCACTCTACATTTCTGCACCAACATTCACCACTTTTGACCAGTGTTGGGAGAATCATTTTTTGGACAGCCACATGGACACCAAATGGAAAACAGAAAAGATTTTTGGAAAGTAGACTCAACCATATTTCCAACGAACCATCTCGGGCCCAATTCCGACATCGGGAAGGCCTCCAAAACAATGCTGCAAAGAGGCCTATTTCTGCATTGCGTGCCTATAGATGGACGTTGTGCGCCTGGAGGATCAGCGTAGCACCGCCCAGAAAGTTGCTAAAAGTTCTCGAGTTTTCCAAATTTTTCCCATAAGTTGAATTTTGCTATGAGAATCAGTTTCAAGAGGTATTCTTCATCAATTGACATCTCCTCATCTTTTTTTAAGTCATAAAAGCGCCAATTAGTCCTCATACTCCTTCATCGCCCTCCACTGACCATGATTCACCTTCCTCACATGAATCACTCTCCCGAAAAAACCCTCTTCGAACACCTTCCCCTAAGAAAATTTTTCATGAAGAAAGCAGTATTGATCATAAGGAAGGCAGTAAAGGGGAGAATGATGAGGAGAAGGGAAAAATTGAAGAAGAAGAGGGAAATGGAGGAAAGGAAAATAGCAAAGAGAAAGATAAGGGCCAAGAAGAAAACAAACATTTAAGCAGTGATTCCCATGGTGAGGAAGGAGGAAAAGATTCTGAGACTCATAGTGAAGAAAAATACACTAATAGCCTCATAGCAGACAGTGCCAAGCAAGAGGAAAACAGTCATAAGAGTGACCAGATTAATGAAGATAGCCCAGATTTAGTTTTCAGAGTGGTTTTAAACAAACAAGGAAGTGATGGCAAGGATCCTAGTGATGTTGAAATTCAAAACAATAGTAAAAAGGGTAAAGATATGGAGAGTCCTGAAGATGAAAATGTATCAAACCTAGGCACCTCCCACCATGCAGAAACAAGGTATGACCTTGGTGAAAGTCCTCCTGGTGATAAGAGCATAACAAATGTTGAAATTGATAATTATAGGGACTACCCACAGCAAAGTGACAAGGAGATGCCCACAGAAAACATTCTTGAAGAAAAAGACAGTCCTAGGGCTATAAGTGACTAAATTGAACAAGCCCAGTTTGTGACACCTCTCATCATCCCTCATCATAAAGTTGGGAAGCATGTGTTTCCTGCCTCCCAAAGGTAAGGGGACATGCACTCCCCCTCAAAAGCAGTAAAAGGTAAAATCACCAAAACAGTGAAAGGCAAAGTCACTCAAAAAATGCAAAGCAATGTCACCAGGGCATTGAGGAGCAGTGGTAAACTGCCAAAGAAAGACAAGGAGAAGAAGCCCATGAAAGACAAAGGCAAGAAGACAATTGAAGAACATGAAAGCAGTCATGAAGAAGAGAGGGAGTTTGAACTCATTCACTTGGACAATGATGAAGAGAATGAAACAAGGATTCTTAATTACCTCCTACAAGACCAGAGTGCACAACTTAGAGATTTGGTGGCTGAGCTGGAAATATCAAAAGATCTTATTCATTTCCTACAGATGCAAAACAAGAAAATGAGTGTCCAGCTAACCAATTACGAAGCCCAGGTGCTCAAGTACAAGAGAGAGGCTCAGAAATAGCAAGTACAACTAGAGGAATACATGGGCGACTATTAAGAAGATAATGAAGAAGAAGGGTAGGCTAGGAAGAGGCCTAAGACTATGGGTCTTAGGAGAGCATTAGAAAATTAGAGAGAGGAAGAATCAGCCCAAGCACAGAAATAACCTCTCACTGAGCTACTCGCCTTAGAAATTGAGCATGACAAAGAAGCATGGCTTGAAAGGGAAAACCTGCATTTGGAGGCTAAGTTGGAGAAGGAAAACAAGGATCTGGGCTTACAGAGAAAGATGACTGAGTATTATAAAAAGAGAAATCAGTTTGCTAGGAAAAAGCTCAAAACTGCCCAAAATGAGGGTCCGGCCCCAAAATATAAAAAATACCAAGCTAGGCTTAGTATTTTGGCCAAATATTTTCTACAGGTCTCTAAGAACCCTTGAGGGACCCACTCACCAAATTTGAGCAAAATTGAACAAGTTTTGGTTTTTTGCAAATTTTTAAGCTTAGGAGCGCAGCACCCTAGACGTTGCGCTTTTTCTCAGAGCATATTCAGTAGGAAAATTTTACATTTTTGGATTCCTTGGCACTAGGGGAGTATTCTCACAAAATTTCATCTCATTTGGAGTTGTTTTGGTCCCTCAAAAGGTCCAAAAACAACCATTTTTTCACCTTTCTGCCACCTTTTCTGAGCAGCTGTTGCGCCCCTGGGAACCTACACCTTTTCTACTTTTTCGGAAATTTATAGAGATCAAATTGAGAAAACTCAAGTAGATTTGGAAATTATACATCCATAGCTTTTCAACGGGCCATCACAGGGCCTTTTTCTACATTGGGAAGGCCTCCAAAACCTTGCTTCAAAAGGCCTTTTTTGGTGCTGCACACCTGGAAATTTTGCAAAAAAAAAGACAGTTTTCTGCATTCCTGTGTGACGACAAAGAAAATGTGCATTAGGAGAGTTCTATCATGTATTTCAGAGCCTAAAAGTCAATATTTTTTCTATTTTGTTCCGAAAAATATATTTTGCAGAGATATTTTGTGCCTTGGACCTTGTAAGGCCTTAAGGACAAATTAGGATATTTTTCTTTGGCCAATGGCCTTCTAGATGCTCTAGTGGGATTTTCTCCTCTTTGATTATATAAACCATGAGGATTCATTGTGAAAAACTAGGAGAAATTTACATGTTTAGAGAAATACATAGTTTTATGAGCTTCAAGAAAATATTGGTTTTATGAAGTGGATGAATATCTTGCTTGGCTTGATGGTGGAGGAGCATTGTGTGCAAGATTCCATAGCTTGGTGAATGGTGATGTTTCCCTAATTTGTTTATGTATTCTTGTTTTCATGAATGTTTCATGCTTCTTATATGTTGTAGATCAGAAAAGTATAGGTTGAGATATGGTCATGGAAGCACCTAAAACCTCCTGTTTATTACAGCTTTGATGTTTTCTTCTTCTTGGTCATTATAAGGAATTCTTAACTACTCCTTAGGTCCACCAAGAAATTTTTATTTGTTTCATTAATGGTCAGTATGTTAGCTATCAAATCTAATTCAAGGTATGCCCTGCTTATTTTATGTTCTCAAAACTCTGTTTCTAAAACCTTTCTATGAAATACTAATTGCTTAGGTTAAGTCAAAGAGGTCTCGTTCAATCTTGCCCTTTGTCCATGCTTACCAACTTTTTTCAGAGTTCCCGATAGTTTGATATATGTTGTTTAGGAGTTCCCTCTTCATATATTAAGTTATTTGTTTATCTTATATGTTTTCCCAACAACTGAAGGTGAATTTCCAAAGTTAGGAGTTCTTATGCTTCTATGTTTCACCTGAATGTTTATCTTTCATGTTTATCAGTTTGAGTATTGTTCATAGAGATTAATGGTTTGTCCTACCTCATGATTATTTTATTTCAAACTATATATGTTTAAGACTTCTTCGTTTTTCACAAACTTAATGTTCATTTCACCTCATACCTCACACAAAGGATCCATTAACCTTGCTAAATCGGCCCTGCAGTACACCTTGTCCATAATTTAGATATCCTTGACTCTATCTAACCCCATAGCCCTGTTGATTTGATGAAATCTCTTTCCATTTGTCTTACTTGATCAGTTTTACCTCAAAAAATAAAACAAACCAAAATATACTCAAACAACTAGCCTAAAATCAAACATACAACGTCAACAAGTTCACATCCTTCGCATAATAGAGAGAGCCCTCTCTGCCCTCTCTTAGTCCGAGAAGGCTAGGTCTAGGACTCAAAAAATTGTTCGAGTGTTACCATTTGTCATTTGATTTACCAATCGCAAATTACGGGACAAAAACGAGAATACAGAAGTAAAATTGTAGCACCGTGAAGATGGACCTAACATATGCCACCATTACTGTTTTTGGTGAGAAAATAAGGTTGTACAGAGAGACAAGGATGGATTATATGGTAATTAGTATGGAAAAACCTTAGAATTTCCCAATTTATGCTGTTGAAATTGAATTAGGATCAACAATTATTTTCAATGAGTTGACTGGTGAAGCAGAAGATGAAATAAAAGAAGAAATTTAGGAGGTTGAAAATCAACAAGCTCAAAATCAGGAAATCATTAAATAAAAGGCAGAGGGATGGTGGTTGTTACACTTTGATGGATCAGATGGAAGAGAGGGGGTTGGAGTAGGAATTTGGATCAAAAATCCTGAGGATGAAAGTAAGTTCTATTCTTCCAAACTGAACTTTGATTGCACAAATAATATGGTTGAGTATGAATCTCTATTTTTGGGTTTAGAAATTTTGAAAATATTGGGTGCCCAAAAAATTTCAGTTTGTGGAGATTCTAAATTGGTTATTAAACAAGTTGAAGGTGTATATCAAACCAAGGATGTGAGAATGAGAGAATACAGAAATTTGATCATGGAGATGTTAGAAAAATTTCAAGAATAATTGTTTATTGTGAAGACTAGGGATAAAAACTCAGTAGCTGACTCCCTAGCTATTTCTGCAAGTCTGTTTGTTATCCCTGCATATTCCACTGAAAAATATGAGGTTGAAGCTTGTCATAGGCCTACTATCCCATACAACATAATTCACTGGCAAGTTTTTGAAGATGACCAGCAAGTCAAAAAATTCATAGAATTGAAAGAGGAGTTTGAAAGCACACAAGTAGGTCAACAAAACATGCTTACTGAAACTAAGGATAATTCTAAAGTTTTGCAACTGAAGAATAATTCTATACCCAAAGGTCTCATCCCACTTGAAAATATTTTTGACCAGTATGATGTGTTTAAAGCCCCTAGGATGCAAGCTAATGATGAAGAGATAGAGAGTTGTAACCTTGTTACAGTAGCAATGCCTAAAATGATTAAGCTTTCTAAGTTTCTTTCTATAGAGATGAAACATAAATATATTGAGATGATGAAAATGTTCATTGATGTTTTTGCATGGAGTTATGCTGATTTGAAGAAATATGATCCTACTATTATTCAACATACCATTCCTATTAAAGAAAATGAGAAGCATTTCAAACATAAGCTGAGGAGGATTATTCCACTTCTCATGCCTATGATTGAGCAGGAAGTTAAGAAGATCTTTGATTCAAAAATTATTGTCCTAATTAGATTCTCAAAATGGCTTGCTAAATTGGTACCAATTAGGAAAAAGAGTGGAGAAATCAGAATCTGCATTGAATTCAGAAACTTGAACAAATATTCTCTGAAGGAAAATTACCCTCTCCCAAATATGGACCAAATTCTACAAAACATTTTTGGTTCTCAAAGGATGTCTATGCTGGATGGTTTTTTAGGATACAATCAGATACTAGTGCATCCAAAAGATCAGGAGAGAACTGTTCTTACTACACCATGGGGGACATTCATGTATGCCAAGATGCCCTTTGGTCTGATGAATGCAGGAGCGAATTTTCAAATAGAAATGGCCATTGAATTTGTTGAGGAGAAGGATAAGTTGGTGGTTTTCTATCTGGATGACATAACAATATTATCAAGAAAAGAGGAAGACCATTTGAAGCATCTGGAGAAAGTTCTGCTGAAGTGTAGAAGGTTTGGTATTTCTCTTAATCCCACTAAGAGTATTTTTTCTTTAACTTCTAGAAAGTTACTTGGGCATATTATATCTAAAGATGGGATAAACATTGATTCAAACATAGTCAATTCCATTCAGAAAGTAGATCTACCTAGAAGCAAGAAAGAAATTCAGTCTTTCCTTGGAAGAGTGAATTTTGTTAGAAGGTTTATTCCCAACTTTGCTGAGATTATCAAAGATATAACTAAGATGCTGAAGAAAGGAGTTGACATTAGATGGAATGTTGAATCAAATCAGTTATTTGAGGAAATCAAGAAGGCACTCAGTTAGGCCCCAGTCTTGATTAGCTCAAAATTTTCAAAGGAATTTCTGGTTTTTACATTTTCCTTAGAAAACACAATTGTTGGAGTTTTGATGTAGAAAGGACAACAAGGAGCTGAGAAGCCCATTTCATTCTTTAGAAGAACGCTTGCTAACTCAGATCCAAAGTATAACATATTAGAGAAACATGCATATTCTTTGGTCAACGCCATCAAAGACTTCATAATGTATATTATGCATTCTCATGTCATAGCATTTGTGCCAAATGCTATAGTCAAGGACATATTGACTCAAGCTGATCCTGACGATAAGAGAGGGAAGTGGATAAATAACTTGCTGGAGTATGATATAGAAATCAGACCTACATAATTGGTGAAATGTCAAGGGCTAGAAAGGATGATGGCTCAGTCCAATTTTGATTGTCTTGATATGAATTTAATTGTAGAAATTTAAGAATTATCAGATGAAGATGAAGAGTTGATTCCTATTGAAGACAATTACATTATATCTGAGTGGTACACAGACATTGTCTTTGTATTACATCATCATAGAGCTCCTGTTAAATTGAATAAATCTAAAGCAAGATTTGTGAAGCTGAAATCTCTTAGGTATTGCATGATAGATAAAAATATATATTGGAAAGATACTGGTGGAATTATTTTGAATTGTTTGCTGGAAGAGGAAGCTGAAAAAGTGATTGAAGAGTTTCATAAAGGATATTGTGGAGGTCATCACTATTAGAAGGCCACAACAAACAAAATTCTCAGAGCATGGTACTACTGGCCTACCATGTTCAAATATGTCTACAAGAAGATAGCTTCCTGCCATGATTCTCAGATTTTTGATGGTAAGAAAAAGCTTGTTCCTTTACCCTTGATGCCAATTTATGTTGAGGCACCATTCCAGCAGTGGGGGCTAGATTTTATTGGTGAAATTCTTCCATCATCTTCAGGGCAGCATTGCTAAATCCTGACAGCAACTGATTATTACACCATTTGGATTGAAGCAATCCCAACAAGGCAATAAAATGATGCAATCATCATTTCATTCATAGAGAATAAAATATTGTCCAGGTTTGGCTGTCCTATGAATATCATAATTGATAATGCACAGGCATTCAAATCCAAGAGGTTGATCAGTTTTTGTCATCAATAGCACATTACACTTGGACACTCTACTGCTTACTACCCACAAGGTAATGGTCTTGCGGAATCTTCTAACAAAATCATTGTGAGAATTATTAAGAAGGTTCTGCAAGAAAATAAAAGATCATGGCATTTGAAGCTGAAGTATTCTCTGTGGGCTAATAGAGTATGTACAAAAAGGTCAATTGGTACTTCACCTTATGAGTTGGTATATGGAGCTGAAGCCATTTTTCCTACTTCCATGGGAGTGCCTATTAACAAGTTGCTACAAGGATTAGAGGAGGAGCCTAGTGCTATTCAGAGGAGAATAAACCAGTTGATACCTTTGCAGGAAAAAGGGAGTAAGTATATAACATCAATCAATAGTCTCAAAACAGAATAAAGAAGACATTTGGTAGGAGGGTCAAAGAGGAAAATTTTTAGATTCAAGATGTGGTATTGAAGTGGGAGGCCAAAATTGAATAAAAGGAGAAACATGGTAAGTTTGAGAATATTTGGAAATCTCCATTCATAGTCGCTGCATTCCATGGCAACAATATTTACCTACTATAGGAGATGGTTGGACAACCTTGTGCTGGAGGGTCTATCAATGGCGGGTTTTTGAAGCACTATTCCTCTTAAGTTCTATTGATTTTTCACTCCATTGTATATATTCAATTTTATTATAATTTTATGCTAATAAAGACAAGATGATCATCAAACTTGAGCCTGAGGTGAAGGCCATTAGAGTTTGAAGAAGGCTTGGAAAATTTTAGAGTTTTAATTTCCAAAAAGATGGAAGGCACTGGAACTATAGGTCCTTTGGTGTACCACAGGGGCACACCATCCCAACTGGAGCCACTGTTATCACTTAGAAAAATGTGAAACATTACTTGACATAGTCATATAGTTCATTTATCAAAGGTCTCAAGTTGGTATAGGAAAATTTCATTTTTACATATTTAACCTATCGTAAGTGTTATCACCCAAAAATTTTCAAAACAAAATTGTGTCAAATCTATTTTTGATCATGGTCTAAAATGGGTTTTAAAGTAATTTTAGGATTTCGTTAAGGGTAGTTTAGAGTTTTTATAAGTTTAAAGGTCATCATTGGACTCAAGTAAAGTCTTTAGAGGTCCATTCCATGATCAAATATTAACATTTTCCATCTAGGGGTCAATGCATAAGGTTTTGGGTTAAATTTCTACAATTAGCCAAGAATACTCCTCTTACACAGTAATTTGTCACCGTCCCTGCAATCCCCATCTCGCCCATTGGAGGGTCGTTTTTGTGACCAATAAGCAGTGTCATGCCTTGAAAATACTATCATTGCATCCCTTGCCATGAGGACAACATTCCTTCTGTTGATCATTTCCTGAGAAGACCCCTAAAAACACTTGTTTTTTCCTTGGCGTTGGTAGCCCATTATGTACTCACGCCAATGAGGAAAATTAACACTGAGCCCTCACCAATTGGTGCTCTGTCCCAGTTCAGCACCCATGCCAATATTCTTTTGGAATTTTTTTTAAAAAAAGAGGTGAAGTTTCGATTACAACAACTTCGTGGATTAGTCATCAGGAGTGGTTTCGACTAAATAACCACGACCTTCCTCCTTTGGCCTCTTGTTTCCACCATATGGGGAACCTCCCAAAGGATAAGGCCTCCCTTCCACTATTGTAGGGATCCCAACCTCCTCCTCTCTTCTATAAATATAGCCATCGTCCATTGATGAAGGGGCTGAATGGCTGAATAGCCAGTCTCCAAGTTCCCAAGAGCCATCAGAGCCTTATGCTGCAAGAGCCTAGATTCATTCCCTTAAGGCCAAATCCAAGCAAGGAGATCATTGTCGAGACATCCGAAGAGAGAGGTTTGTCCTATCCCCGACAGGATTTTTCGAGACGTGTTCCGCTGGCGACCCTCTGAAGGAGAATTTAGCGTTAGGGCTATGGTTGTATTATTCTTTGATTGATTAATGATAAGCGACTATTGGTTATGGTTCCACTCTTATTGTTTATTATGATGTTGAGTTATGTCTTCTCTGAATGACATATAGTTTCATATACTAGATTTTATGCTTGCGTTTGTTTTGTTTCTGGCATGTGCAGGTGTTCGATCAGAGAGATTGTGAGGATTGTGATCTGCCAGAGCTAAGGAATGGGAGCGCTACTTTCTCTACAAGCGTCAACGTTGGATTCCAGGTAAGCCTTCATCGCTAGTTGGTTTATTTGCAATTAGGAACCTGCACTATAGCGTGAACTATTGTTGCTAGACCCGGTCTGGGCTAGTAGGGATCGCTTCTGTCCGCAGAGGGGATTTACCTCCACAACAAATTGGCGACTCCGCTGGGGAGCGTCTAGCTTGTTTTTGTTCTATTTTATAAGCTATAGATGGAGCCTGAAGTTAGCCAGTTAGCCTTCGAAAACACTCTTGCTCTGCATTAGCGAAAGTAGATCAATGCTGCTTCAGTCAATCTCCAGTCTAGTTTATGAATTGAACACTTAGAGTATTGTCTTGTCTTTCGGTCGATTCTTGAATTTTCTTGCTTGATCAGCTCTTTTGGTTGGCTCTTTTCTGAGTGTTTGGATTTTGGTTCAGCACCAGAGGATCAAATCTGACCTCTGTTTTTCCGAGTTTTCATCCTTTAATGGTTGGCTTGGTTGGCGCGGTTTCCACCCTGACAGTCGCGCCAATTGGCGTAGGTTGCCAGTGCATCACTCGCGCCATCCCCTGTCTAGTGTGGATTACAGCCAGACAATTGCGCCATCTCCTGTGGGTGCTAGGGTTTACCCTTGTTCGGAAGTTTCGTTTGGTCAATACTTTTCTTCTGGGTTTGTTTTAGATTCTGCTTGAAGTGGTGAGTCTGGTCTTGGTTGGGAGAAATTCCTTGTTTTTTCATTTTTAGGAGTTGGCGCTTGTTGTCAGTTAGCAACCCGCGCCAATTTGCCGTTGGCACTAGTTGTCAATGAGAAAGTCGTGCCAGTTGGCGCTAGTTGTCAATGATAAAGTCGTGCCAATTTCAGGGTGTGTGAAAATTGAGATTTTTTCCCTAAATCCTTCACCAGTGTGTCTTTCCCTTCCGATCTTTTCACTGTATGAGCATAGATTACATTGCTCATTGTTTGAAATGTCTTCTCTCCATGATTGCTTGATGTAAAAGGGAATGAATGCCTTGTTTTGATCTCATGCTTTGGAAGTCCTCTTTGTTTTTGACCTCATATGTCTTGTCACCTTTTGAGGAATTTCGTTACAAAGTGTTTGAAACAACGTTTGCATTCTTAGTGTTTGTTTACATCTCTTTTGCATTCATCCTTCATTAAGGAGATTTGCATTTATTTAGTTTTCATCTCAAAGTGTTCTTTTTGTTAAAATGCATTACATCACATTGCATTGAAAAGTATTTTTGAGATTTATCATTGAACTTAGATTACATTGTTAAATGATTGAAAGCTAAAAATCGCTTTGAGTGCATTCTCCTTTATTAAAAGCATGCATTAAGTAGATTCTCATTTCATCGAAAAATGCATTGAGTGCATTCTTATCATTTGAAAATAAAAAGGAAATTGTGCATAGATTACAATTGCATAGTTTTCGAAAAAGAGGATTTTGCATAGATTACATTGCATTGTTCGCATCGTTGAATGTTTGAAATTATTTTGGATAGTGAAAGTCATCTAGTTTGGAAAATATTTCGTTTGCAGTGTTGTTTTATGTCGCATCATTGTTTGAAGCTCTTCCCTTAACTATATAGCATTCATCGAATTGAAAATTTATCTTTTCTCATTTAGCTACATATAGGAGATTGTCAGATGACATTCGCTAGGGCCTGAAAACTGAAACGTAATTGAAGATAAACATTAAAATTTATTCAATTTACACTAAGGCAGCATTGAAACATTAATGAAACATTTAGTGGTCTAGGCTAGAGACGTGTTTCGGCGTCTTTAAACCTAGTAGCTGTCGTTCGCCTCTTGGCTTTAGACAACACTAGTACAGACTTGTGCTCCCTCTACCATCAAGTATATAAAGGGAGACCCCACTAGGTTTCTATCCTTTATCCATAAGAAGCCGAGTCTGCCACCCTATACCCGTGATACACTGGATACAGCATTCAAGGAGATTTCCTGCACGTACGTTAAGTCCTTGGTTGATTTCTCTTTCATTTTGAAACCAAGGTGTATATTGCAGTTCACGGTTATTTGGTACACCCTTTGCCTAGCATTCCTGAGTAGTCATTTTGATCTTATCTGACTTCTTAAATTTGAAAAGATCATCAAGTGCTTGTCCTTTCACGCTTGTTTCCAATCTGAAAGTGATAGAGTCACATTTTTCCTGTTTCTCGACTCTTAAAAGATGAAACGGTAGAGTTTTGTTTCAATGTTTTAAAAATTAACTGCCCACGAAATATTCCTGGTTAAAGTTAGTTTCCTTAGGGTGTTGTTCTCAATATTGTTTCTAATGGCAAATTTTCCGGAGTTCACCAACCAAGGAATCCCATCCGATGGGAATCCTGGTCCTTTTCCTCCTTTTGGAAATGTTGGTGCTCTTTATATGGCAACGTTGTCCCTTCCTGGGTTAACTGTTGGGTTGCCTATTTGGTTATTTTCAACCTCTATGGTCTTGAATGTCTCAGCTTCTGTTCAATCAGTTCCTCCACCTGAAAAAAATCATGTTGATTCCAAGGTGGACCTCTCCCCTTCTGCGCCTGTTTCTATGTCCTCCTCTTCTACTTCACCTGGTGAAATTCTGGATTCAAGCAGCTAGGTGGCTAAGAAGAAGAAGAAGAAGACAAAGAAGAAGAAGTCTGATAAAGGAGAGGCTAACTCTGCGGCTATTGAGCCTAAGAAGTCTCCTCTCGATAAACCTTCCAACCCTCCACGGAAAGTCAAGTTCCCTTGCATGTTGTGCATGGGAGACCATCTTCTTCAAGATTTCCCTGGCATTCCCAAGGTGCTTGAAGTATGGTCCAATGGTCTTCCGCTGTTGCCTTTGGCTTCCGAGAGTCAGGTTGGGGGAAAATCATCAACTGGTGCTGGTAAGGCTTCTAAGAAGCAGGTTAAGATCACTAATCCCTGTAAGTTGTGTGAAGGGCACCATGCCATTCACCTTTGTCCGTACATGGATGAAGCCAAGCGAGTTTTAGACAACTCAGTTGTTTCTACACCATGCCTACTGGTTGGTTATAAGCAGCTTTCTTTCTGTCCTCCACCAGTTGATCCTACGATTGGTCAAGAGTCATCCTTGGTCAATCCCACTCCCTCGAAAATTAAAATTCAGGAATCCATCCCTGACAAACCATTGGTCGTGGGATTGGTTGAGGTAGCGCCGTCTATGGTACACTAGATCTTTTCCATTGAGAGTGGATCTCACACCCTCCATGTCCTTCTGGTTTCCTCAGATTATTCGGACTTGGAGAAAGATTCTCCTGTCCTTATACCTCAAGAAGCTACTCCTCCGCCTCCCGTGATGGAGGTCCCGGAGGATACTCCTCCCGCCTTTGAGATGGAGGTTGTGGAGGATGCTCCTTCTTCTTCCGTAACACCAAGGGAAGACCATCTTGGTTCGATGGTAGCCCCTCCGAGTAGTTTGGCCGCTTCCTTTGACTAGAGTCGATTTGCAGGATACCGCCTTCCGTCTTATGTGCCTTTCGAGATAATGGTATAGGCCTTTGGTTTGGTCGTACCCAGTACCATTATAGATGAAGGTGCGTCTGTTATTATTTCATCCTCGACTAGTTGGAAAGCTTTTGGCTCGCCGCCGCTTGCGCCTATTACGCAGAATCTGTTGGCATTTAACAGAAGAACGAGTCAACCCTTAGGGATCCTTCCAAGGTTACCTGTTACTTTGGGAGGTAAAACCATCCATATGGACATGATGGTTGTTCCAGGCCCCCTTGGATTTCAATCTGCTCTTGGGGCACAATTACACCTATGCCATGGGAGCACTTGTCTCCTCCCTTTTTCATGTGGTCTGTTTTCCACATGAAGGATGGTTCGTGACCATTGACCAGCTTTCGTTCTTTGGTCCTGATGTGGCAGCTGGCCCGCCATCATCCCTTCCTGGTTTTTATCCACCCGTTTTATCTGCCCCATCGCAGGTCAACTATGTGGCTACCTACCCCGTGCCTGTACTCAGTGATAGTGCTGTTGTGCATCAGGTGCTGGGGGCACTGGGTCCTGACTTCCAGGCTGTTTCCCTTCCATCGCGAGTGGAACTCTTGGAAGTGATGACTTCTTGTTCATTATGATGAGGTCGGTCAGAGCATGGTTCCCTTCCTGTGTCAAGGTCTTTAAAAAATGAAACAAGGTCACCGGAGCACAGTTCATTTTCTTGTGTCAAGCTCCTTAAAAAATGAAACAAGCTGGTTGGAGCAGAGTTCCTTGTCTTGTGTCAAGCTCCTTAAAAAATGAAGCAAGGTTGTCAGAGCAGAGTTCCTTGTCTTGTGCCAAGCTCCTTAAACCATGAAACAAGGTGTCCTGAGGATAGTTCTTTTAATGTGTCAACCTCGTTAAAAAATGAAACACGTTCTTGTTCAATTCGAGTCTCTGATCAGATCTCGTAAAATACCAGTCGAGCCTTTTCCTTAATCTCGTAATTTGAACCTTCACTCCATCTACCTTCCATATGGGTTGAAGCTTGGGGGGCATGTACCTCGAATTGAGTCACGATGCTGGGGGCATGCTTAATTTTTTTCAAGCATAGTTTGTTTCTGTTTCAAGCTTGTGTAAAAATGAAACCGGTGTCAAGAATAGTTTATCTTGATTTCAAGCTTGTGTAAAAATGAAACTATTCCCATTTTACCTCTCGTGATTTCCATTTTATTAGCCTGTTTTTGCCAGATGAGCCTTGGTTTTCTCACTCCATCGTCACTATATGCTTGGCCAATTATATGCCTTCACTTGGTTTTTTTACCCGTTCCTGAGGAACCGCTGCGATGAGTGGTCTTTTTCGCTAGCCTCTTAACCTTTATCTTGTTTTTAGCAGTTCCACCATTACCAGAACCAGTTGCTACCCTTTATACCACTCGTTCCTCCAAGAGGAGTCATATTTAAGCTCTTTTCTGACTCTCTAAAAATGAAAATATTGCCAAGTCCCTTGTCTTTTTGATCTCGTTAAAGTGGTCACGAAACGACATCTACCCAGTATACGTTTACCCCTTTTTCGCGCTGGGATAAATTATTTACGAAAAAGGAATACCCTAGCCTATCCTGACTAGGAGGTTTTCTCAGACAAATTTTTGTACCTTTTCGGGTCTGAGAAACTATTTACGAAAAGGGACCGTTGGAGTTTACTTTTCCACTGTCTTTTCAAACTCTCTAAACATGAAAAGACGCCGAGTTCTTCCTTTTTCAGACTCGTTAAACCCTGATGACATTGGATTCAGTCATAATGGAGGTATCCGAGTTCCTCCTTCCTAGGGCTCGTTAAATGTACTAGGATGGATTCGTCTGAAGGACGGACTTATATGACAAGCATATGGTATCTCTTCAAGCTTGTGTAAAAATAAAGAGGTACTTGCCAGAAATGGTGGGGGGAAAATGGAACCAAAATCATTCTCGTGTCGGCAGTATGTCACTCTTGAACATGGCTCTTGTCTGCATTCGTGTCAGGTTGGGGACATCTCATCTCGTTTTCCACTTGCCTCCGTGGGTTTGGGTAATCCCTTTTGACCTCTCATATGCTCTTTGCCTTTTCATCATGACCCTTGATCTTTTGATGTCAAATACTGCCAAATCCACTGTCGTGCCACCGATATGTTCAAGAGAAGTTGACCTCTGCAGATTTCAAACTTCCTCTGATTCTCATCTGATCTTGATTCACAAAGACATTATGTTCCTCTGTCTCGTGTCGATGATGTGGGAAACACTATGGCCCACCTTCGATCAAGGCCACTTCCTGTCGACTTCAGCTCATTATCCAGGAAGATGATCTAGAGACTCCCTTTTGTTACCTTGGAGCCTGCATGCCTCAATGGCAGGTTCTTCGCATTCGACGTGAGGTTTTCATCATTGGCCTTCGATCGAGTGATTCTACGGGTGTTCGATGCCAGCTCATTGATTCACACGCCATGGATTGTACCTATACTACCTTGAGGACCATTGTCATTATTGGTGGTACCTCTCACGTCTGTTAATAGCTTTCATCACTGGCTAGCAATCAGGCGATGTTCTTGCATGTTCGACTTCAGCTCACATATTCCCATGCTTGAACTTGTACTTTGTTCAGGTAGAGATGGAGTGCAAGACCCTGGATTCCTGTCTATTATAATCCAGGCTGTGATTTTGTGGATTCTTATGATTAGTTACATGACTCACTGATTGGATGGCTGCGACCATACCTGAATCTATTTATCAATCCTCACTGGATGGCTGCGTCCATACCTTGGATCTAGATTATTGCATACTCTGTTATGGATGGCTGCACCCATACCACATATATATCATGTGTCTGAGATATCAGTTGTATTTCTCTACGCAGGTTTTCCGACTGCGGTGTTTTCAGTTGGACACGTTCTCGTAAAGCATTTCACCCCTCTCTCTCTCTCAGGCCTCATGCTTTAGGGGGCATCTGTTACACAGTAATTTCTCACTGTCCCTGCAATCCCCATCTCGCCCATTGGAGGGTCATTTATGTGACCAATAAGCAGTTTCATGCCTTGCAAATACCACCATTGCATCCCTTGCCATGAGGACAACATTCCTTCTGTTGATCATTTCCTGAGCAGACCCCTAAAAACACTTGTTTTTTCCTTGGCGCTGGTAGCCCGTTATGTACTCGTGCCAATGAGGAAAATTAACACTGATCCCATGCCAATTAGCGCTCTTTCCCAGTTAAGCACCCGCGCCAATCTACTTTTGGAAATTTTTTTAAAAAAAGAGGTGAAGTTTCGATTACAACAACTTCGTGGATGAGTCATTAGGAGTGGTTTCGACTGAATAACCACGACCTTCCTCCTTTGACCTCTTGTTTCCACCATATGGGGAACCTCCCAAAGGATAAGGCCTCCCTTCCACTATTGTGGGGATCCCAACCTTCTCCTCTCCTCTATAAATATAGCAATCTTCCATTGATGAAGGGGCTAAATGGCTGAATAGCTAGTCTCCAAGTTCCCAAGAGCCATCAGAGCCTTATGCTGCAAGAGCGTTGATTCATTCCCTTAAGGCCAAATTCAAGCAAGGAGATCATTGTCGAGACATCCGAAGAGAGAGGTTTTTCCTATCCCCGACAGGATTTTTCGAGACGTGTTCCGTTGGCGACCCTCCAAAGGAGAATTCAGCGTCAGGGCTATGGTTGTATTCTTCTTTGATTGATTAATGATAAGCGACTATTGGTTATGGTTCCACTCTTGTTTTTTATTATTATGTTGAGTTATGTCTTCTCTGACTGACATATATGTTAGTATGAATCCTTTGTCGAAGTGTACGAAAAAAGACCACTTTAGCTACGCATAACTAATAGCCCTAACATCAAATATGGCTGCCAATATCTTCAGATCTGCAGCTATTTGATCAAGACAAGAGCTGAAAAAACCAGATCTATGCATAGAAAGACATTAAGCAGTAAAAAGAAGGTTTTGCTCCATATATCCAATAGACAAGACAAGAACAATTTTTGAAAGAATTTTTTGTATTAAGGGCACATGGGAGGAAAACAAGAAGATGTTTCCAATTCTCCTCAATGGGATGGGTTCTTGGAAGTCCTCAGCACTTCAGATCTAGCATTTCTCTCTCCTGTTGGTGTAGAAAACCTAGACAAAGATAGAACTCAAAGGGAGCTCACACAGCAAATAATGGAAAATATGACAATGATAATGGCTCAAAGTCAGACCAAGAGTATAGATCCAGAGTGATCTAATAGGCAACAAAAGGTGAAGAATGGTAGGAGAAAACCTCCTATTTATAACAAAATATTGGGTCATTCTAGATCTTGGTGCATGATTAAAATAACATTAACCAAATCTAGATCCACCTTTTATGGAATATTTTATTATATTTGTTGGAGGGAAAAAGTATTTGAATTGGGTCAAATCCCTTTATTTGTGAATAATAAATAAATAAATGATTTATTTATCATTTTAAGGAGGTGGTTAAAAGATAATCAAATAAATAATGATTTATTTAATTATTTATGGGTGATTTAGTCATATTTAACAAGGAATCTTATTTAAATGAGGTTTAAATAATTATTCCTAGAAAATAATAAGATAAATAAAGATTTATCTAATTAATTTCCTTGTTTTGGGTTAAACATGACCAGGAAAATCAAGCAAATATAGGTTTGTTTAATATTTCCTTTTGGGGTTTCCTGTTTAGACCATAAACAACCTAATAAATGTGTTTTATTAAGTTATTTTACATAGTGAAGGCAACTTTACTTAGGGTAAAATTGGTCTTACATGGTGTACTTGGGTCCATCTAATGATAGTAGGTTAGATGACCAAAAAATGGTGTAACAGATTGCCCCCCAGCGTGCGAGTGTTAGGAGCAAATCGTATGACCAAAGTACGTTGTAAGAACTCAATCACCAGACATCAAAAGGGAAGTCAGAGAGAGAAATGTAAGGTAGACTAATGTGCTGAAGAACTAGACCCTGAGGAGACGAGACTTACAGGTGCAACAAGTCTCTTTTTATGATTGGGTACATGTGCTAAAGGCAGCGGGGGAGGCATACCTATGCCCACCAAGACAAAGTACAAAAGAATAGTGTGTCTAGTAAACAAGGGACCGAACCATAAAGTACAACCGGCATAAACATGAGCCAGATAGAAATACAATGAGGGATCCCACATACATGCTGTGCCTGGGATAACAACCAGGACTTATACAATAATATCTGAGTACATGAGATAAAAATACAACCCAAATGCCCCCTGAAAATGGGGAAGGGCTCGCAAAATCTGACTGATACATGCAAATCAAAAAGGCGCAGCAAGCGGCTAAGGCCGGCATCATCAAATATATGGAGCTTCATCAAAGGCTATAATGAAGAGGTCATCCGGGCATGTGGGGGGCTACCTGCAGGGCCACCCCCTCATGAGGGCTGAGACATCTCACACATACCCGGGAATCTCCAAGAGCTGTTGCTGCATCACTGAACCATCAAGTATACAGATCTTGATCATGCTGAAAGGAGTTGGAGCTGAGAAGCAATCAAGTCAAAGGGTAAGGAGAAAGCCCTTTGCCTGATCCGAGGCACCGAACAAGAGTGGAAGCTGGAACCAAGGTACACTGCCCTCTAGACCGGTCTTCTGGAATGAATGAGCTGATGTTGACAGAAGGAGGTCCACCATAGGGGAGGCAATGAGATATCCTCAACTAAGGCGCGAGAGAAAATAGTCGAGCGACTGACAGACTAATACCAATGATGATGGTGAAATGGAGGGGACTGAGTAGCAAATGGACGACTTCCCTTGTTAGAGCATAAAGGGCAGGAATGACATGGCAGCGACTGACACAAGATCATGAGGGATAGGGGACAGTGGGACTGAAGGCCATAATGTGCGTGACAAGAGAGGGATCAAGCGATGAAGGATGGAGGACTATAGAAGGGTACAAAGAGACTCGGGATAGACTCTATGAATGTGATGATGACTCAACTTGGATGCTTTAAACAAGGGCGACTCGATGGTGCTGCCACACAGCAAAGAGCCCATGGGGGACCCAAAAAACATGAGTACAAGATGATATCTCATGACGAAAATCGACACAAATAAAGACAAGTATGGAGGCAAAGTGGCGCCCCAAGTACAAGTGTTGTAAGTGAGGAAATTCGATTTTGGGTGGAGGTGAAGTGACCCCTCTTGGAAAAAAAGTGTCGTGGTGAAGTATCAAATTAGAAACAACTAACAGATACCCATTTGAGGACTCGGTGAGAGCTTTCCAATGGTGTGGACGGTTTGTCAAACGAAGATATGGTATGGTCGCAGCAGGCGAAAGAAGAAACAAGGGTTCTCTTTTAATAAGGCAGTTTTCCCTCCAAATCCACTCATTTTCTAGTGTTGCTGTTGTGGAGGTAGAGAGGAGAGAAGGCCCTAAATCTTGCGGCGAGCGTAGCGGACAAACCAACTGTTGGAATTGAGATCCGTCAGTTGCAGGTAAGAGGCCTAACCTTACTCTTTCATTTTGATGGATTGAAAGTTCAGATTAGGGCCCATAATCTCAGGAACAAACCCCCTTGCATATTTTCGGCCAGGTTGCACTTTTTGGGCCAAAATATGTGACCTGGGACACAGGTTTTGAGCAAAATGGTGCGACCTGTCCCAGGATTTGGTAGAAAAGTGTGACCTAGAAGATGAGGGGATTTTAGTGCTGTTTGAAGGCTAAGAGTTGGGTTTTTGTGTTTGGTTACAGTATTCCCTATCTATAGGCTGACAAAGATGATGTTTTTGTGCAGATATGGAAGATATATGGGTGAACTGGAGAGAGAGAGAGACCTGTGTACATTACGAGCAGAGATCCAGGCAGATCAGGGTGTCCGTCGTGTGTTGGCCAGGTTTGGGGTTCTGAAGTTTTTGGAGAACCCTTTGATGAGAGCTGGAGAGCCCTTGTTGGCCCGGATTATCAGTTATTAGGATCCAGAGCATGAGGTCTTTGTAGTGCAGGGGCACAGGATCGAACTGACAATCCAGGATGTGTATTTCCTGACAGGTCTCCCACCACTTGGGATGGTGGGAAACACACAGCCAGTGTTACCGTAGGGGGCGGAACATCATGGAGTTTGTGGAGCGGCATTGTCGATTGGGTCTCCAAGTCAAAGGGACGTGGATACCGATCGGGGACCTAGAGAAATTGGAGACCCGGGAAGTGACCGCAACGGTGTTGCGGATCCTGGGCAACCAGGCATTCCATCATGTCACTAGGGGGAAGATGATGATCGTAGAGAGTGTGTTGAGTGGGACCTACTATGGGTGGGCCCAAATGATGTTGGTGTCATTAAAACGACAGCGGTCGCTTTGCAAGCGGCAAGTGAACCACGATTGCTCGTATGGGACTTTATTATGCTCCTTCTTTTTTGAGAACATCCCAACCTTATGACCTCATGTACAGCTCTCAGATGGGGGCCTGAGAGAGCCCAGGATGCGTCGGTGGGGGCGACTACTGTGTAGAGGAGGAGGAGGGGCGGTCGGACGGGTGTTTCAACCTAAGTTATTTGGCCATTGGGATCAGATGCCGTTATACATAGACGACTATCCCTATAGTGGGATGAGTTATTGTGGGGATCCGGACCTACCACTTCCGCCTGGTTGAGTATGGGGACCCGATGGTAAGTGATAAGTAACTATTCTTTTTTGGGCATGTTAAAGTTAATGAATAGTAGATAGGGTACTGATTCATGTACTTTTGGTATGTAGATATAGCTCTAGTAAAACCGGCCGGATATATGGGACGACCGGCAGGTTCTGGAGCTGCCGGTCCGAGTGGGTCGAGAGCAGTGCATAATGAGGATGCGGTCGCCCTTCTGGAGGACATCCGCCGTAGATGCGAAAGGTTGTTGACCGGAGTGTCAGAGCGCGGGTGGCAAGACTTAAACGACCAGTACATAGAGCCATGTATTGGTCTACCCTCGGAATGGCGAGGTGTCATGCGGTGTATGGCGATGGTCGGTCAGGGGATACGTGATCTATAGGCTGCAAGAGCAGAGCCATTGGCTCGGGATCCGCCAGAGAGTGATTAGGTGTGGGGCAGGTGGTGCCCCCAGTTTTGAGTTTTCTGTAACATGCTATGGGCATGTCAAATGTATCAGAGTAGATGGACCCTAAAACACATGTTTTGCGACACATATTATGGATATGCATCTTTTCTAATGATTATGAATGTTATTGTCTTGTATGAAATGCGTGTGATAAATGCCAATCTAGAACATGGTTTGCAATACTATCTACATAGTGATTCTATTCTCGAGGTACATGGTTGAAAGTTATGGTTTCAAATTCATGTATCAAGAGTTTCACTCGTAAATATCATCTAAACAACACAGGATTACGCACACGATAGACACCATTTAGTTGCATGAAAAGCAGTAAGGAATCTAAATGAACATGCAGATGGAGGATGCGATGAAATAGGGCATTAGCTAAGAGACCACGCACTGCATCATATTCGGCCTGATTGTTGGTGGCAGTACCAATGCAGACCCCGTTTGAGAGCACAAGGGCATGCAAGGGGGTGAAAATTTCCCAACCTGCCGAGGCTAGATTTCGGGAGTAACGACTTGCACCATCGGCGTAACCGATATAGGGTGGGGATGGGAGGTCCTGCGGAATAGTGTTACAAGACAACAAATTGGGGGAGAAGGGACAATGACGGTAGCGTGAGTGTACAGAAGACATCGAGCGGTAACTGCGGGAGGGAGTGCAATGAGCAGGATGGCTATGACTCAGATACAAACTAAAGGGTAGTATATGAGGGCTATAGGAGGTATGGCAGGGACTCGGGCTGTGGAGGTCAACAGAGATACAGGTGGAGTTATCTTGTGTATGGGCGGAAAAGAGGGGGTCAAGGGTGGAAAAGGTTCCCAAGTGGGCATCCGGACGGGAAAAGAGGGGATGAAGAGTGGAAGGGACATCACATGATGAGGAAAAGTTACCTAAATCATCCATGGGGGAAGAAAGGCTCGCATACGGATCGTCATGGGGAATGACAGAAGAACAGGGAAACAAATGGTTAAAATATGGGGAGCCCAGGGTGGTCGCTGAAAGGGGGTCAAGCAAAAAAACAAGGGAGGATTCGAGGGGAATGTGCTCCAAGGGTCTCACAGAGGATGATAGGTAAAGAATGGTGGTAGTAGACTCCGTCATCTGGACATCAGGGGGGGGGATGTCGATGGGAGCGGGGGGATCCTCAAGCTGAGCCGAAGCATACTGTGCAAGGATGGGAGAGGCGGACTGATTTTGTTCAACCTCATACTCGCGGACTACTTCTAAAGAGGCGTGGTAATGCGTCAGGTGAGGAAAATGGTGGGAATAATGGCCATGGACACCGCACAAAGCACAAGGTTTGCTGGTGCGAATAGTTTTGGGGTTCTTGGTTATGGACGAGGACGGGAGAGAGGGGTCAGGGACCATAGACTCAGGGAACGCGACTTTAACCATGGGTTGAATGCGGGGCAATTCGGGACAGGTATGGGTGGCGTGACCGACGACATCACACAAGGCGCAGGGCTTTGCGGGCGGAGGAGGAGTTGGGTCAGTTGGGGTGACCTTGTCGTTGGATTCCCCCTTGCGAGCTTTGCCTTTCTTTCCTGGAGCTGTCACCATAGGGGTAGGGTCCTGGGGAGGTGCGGGGGGCATGGTGGCAACGGAGGAAGTGAGGGGGACCAGTTGAACTGGTGTCAAAGCGAGATAGGGTTTGGGGTGACGAGGTGGGGTAGCGGCTAGAGGGTCAAGGTACCAGACGGGTATGCCCAGGGTCAGGTTAGGAAGAGAGAGGGTGGCCATGACAGGGACCATATAGAATCCGGGAGGGGGAGCCAGGAAATGTATCTGACTAGCGGGATAATGACCAGGAGGGATGGCTCCAAGCTAATTGAGGCCTGGGGGAACCGACCCAGGAGGATAGAGGGGTTCAGGGATACCAGCTGTAGGAGAAGGGCCAGAAGGAGGAGGTCTAGCTGGCAGAGATGAATGGCTAGGAGTGGGTTGCGGTGGGCAAGGTTGAGTCTGAGGTGGCTGACTAGCTGAAGCAGGTCGTTTAAGGGCGGCCCGAGACGATTACATCATGCAAACATTCGATAAGCTGGGATCAGAGATATGAGGAGGGGGGAGACCAGGAAAAGTTCCAAGCAGGGAGGAATCTTTGTAGACGCAAGGGGAGACACTGGTCAAGGAATCGATGGTTTGCTTATTGGCTATAGAAGAGATGGTCATCTCCAGGGAGGTCTGAGACAGTGGCTCATGGTAAGTGAACTGGTTGATGGTGACTATCTTTCCATTGTGAGGAAAAGACATCTTGTGAAAAACCGCGGATGGGACAGCAGACATGGCATAGGTGTAGCTTCGACCCAATAGAATGTTGTAGTCTAGAGGGGCATCGATGACTTCGACGTTAACGCAAATGGTCTTTCCGGCAAGAGTGATAGGACAATTACGGAAAAGGCTAATGGGCTGGGAGGTGTGGCCATCCCACGCTCAAAGGGTGATCGTGGAAGGGGCCAACTCAGGAGATCCGAGTTGCTTCCAAACCGAAGTGGACATCACATATGTGGATGCCCCCTCATCAATTATACACCAAGAAATGTTGGCATTCCAGATTTTGACTGGGATTTGGAAGGCGACGGAAGCAGGAAGAGGAGGATGGTATGATTGATGAGCGTTGAAAACAATCATTTGGTCATCGGCAAGATCTACAACGCCCACGGCAGATAGAAGAGCCTTCTTTTGGGAAGGGCATGACTGGAGGAGTTCCAATGTGGAAATGGCAGCAGGAGATTGCGCCAAATCATCTACTATGCTATACGCATGAGCAGCTCGACTAGGAGCAGCATTTCGACGTAATGGTCCCTTAGGAATATTGGTATGAACCTCAACTTGGGGTTGAGGGATATGTAAGGGGCCATTGGATGTCGAAAGAGGCTCTGTAGAACCTGAAGAAGGGGACTCGGGGGCAGACTGAGCGGGAGGCTTGGGGTACTGGCGAGACCGAGTTTGAAGGTGAAGGTCGACGGTTGGGGATGGATCAGAGTTCATCATGAGGATCTGGTAATCAGAAGAAGCAGAAGGGGAAGTTTGAGTGGCGACCTGTCCGTCAGGTGGTTGGGCAACCACGAATCCATGTTGGGGGAAAGGATCGGTAAACACAGTCGGTTAGGTAGTGGCCACATTAGGGGGAGCATGAGGGGAGGCATGTTGTCCTCGCAATGTGGCTTGAGACTCCCACATCTGCCACATCTGTGGTAAGAGGGGACAATCGTGGGTGTAATGACCGTAAAAACTGCAACATGAACAAGGCTTATTGGTGCGAAGAGGCCTGTCCTGCTTGGGCTGAGTGCCCTGTTGCTGGTTAGCAGTGTTAGAGTCAGTACCTTGAGGATTGGGTCCACGCATACCAGGGGCGGATTGATTTGGGTTACCTCTCTGCCTTCTTTGAGAAGGGGGATTAGTCGTGCCTTGCTGTGCAAAGACTTGCCCTGGAGGGGGCTGTAGGTGCTGTTGCAGGGGCAGAGGAGGAAGGGGAGGTGGAAGCGTATATGCTGGAGGAGCTGGCACACCAGGCTACGGATAAGGATAATGGTTAGGTTGGGAAACATTGAGGTAAGAAGGAGGTTGGGCGAAAGGATGAGGCATGCCGTATCCTGGATATATGCTACCTGGAGGGGGAAAAGTGCTAGAGGTGCTAGCTCCTTCCGGAGGGAGACCATAGCCCATAAGAGGTTGAGCATACAGATGAGAAAGGGCTCGAACGATACCTTCGGTGGAATGAGATGCCCCCAGGGCGTTAGCGCCACCGGGCCTGGGGAGGTCAGGAAGGACGGTATAAACATAACCAGACTGAGCATAGATCAAGTCATATTTCAAGGCTACTTGGAGGGCGGCTTCTTTGGTTTGAGGGAAATGGGAGGCGACATCTTTTCCAATGGGAGGTAAGAGAGTGCGAAGGAACCAGTCCATATAAACCCGATCTTTGAAGGGGGGGGCTCGACATAAGCTCTGTCTTCGTCGCCATTCCTGAACATGGGCGGAAAGGCAGGTTGAAGAGGTTTTCTTGAATGAAGTTAAGAGCTCCGTGCCAGTATCGTATCGGAGAAGGAGCTGGAAATAAGATAAAAAGGCTTGGGAAAGGGTCACAAAGGTGGTATGGGAAGAGGTGGCTTGGTCAACATACCATTTAGAAGCTTCTCCGGTAAGCGTGCGTTGGAACAAACGAAGATGGATAGAGTCATCGGTAATGGAATTGGAGGAACACCACATGTGGAAAGATCATACATGATTGGTTGGATCTTCTCCAGCAAGGCCTTCGAACTTAGGGATGTCGGAGGGGAGCTTGGTTGGCATAGCAGGCCAACCAACATATGAGGCTATGACAGTGGTCATTGTTCAACCCGGTCAAAATCGGGAGGCCGAGGCCTACCATGTGAACAAGGGGTGCAGCCGAGGGTAGTCTCGTGGTGAGTTCCGCTTAGTAGTAGTTCCCACAGGGCCGGATTACCGCTAGCGTTAGGCCCTGGACCAGACATAGTGAAGGTGACAGGGGGAGAACCAAAAGTAAAAGGAGAACCCAATGAATCAGAAGAGGAGTTGGAGTGCGGACTCGGAGGAGGACTGGCTTGACGATGGTGGGACGGAGCAAGTCGACCGACTGGAAACTGAGGGTGAAGGCCAAGAAGTCTCCAGGAGGCGCGCCTTGGGGGCGCAATGACGACAACAAGAACACGACACGAGGGGAAGAAGAACGACCGACAAAGGCAGGGAGGTGCAGAATCAAGTGATTACAATGTCGAAACAAGGGCAAAAAGGTGCAGTGTCAATTGATTTTAAAGTCTTTTCCTGGCAGTGTAAACAAGGCTCTTCTTCGCTTAGGGTGAGTGTGTGGCATGCATTAATTTTAATTTTTAAACCCTTTTCATTTTGAGAGCAAGAGAAAAAGTGTGCTGCGTAACTAAAAATAATGCTGCAAAAACAATATATAATGCTGAAATGACAGAAAATTAACAGCTACTAGTGCATCGACTCAACCCAAAAAGGTGGGTCTCTCAAAACTAATCTAAAAGAGGGAAAAAATCTAGTCAAAACACACTAAAAGAGGCCAATATATCTAGGGTCGAAAGGGACATGGATCTAAAGGAGAAAGCTGCTGAAAAGAGGTGCAGATCACAGCCAAGAGGCAGAGGCAAGGTGGCCAGCAAAAAGGAGGAAATAAGCAAAAAGTAGAAAGGACAGGGAGGAGGTCCAAACAAAACTACAAGAGGTGGTTTGAAAGGAAGAAGAGCTGATTTAAAGGGATCTGAGAATGAGGTATCAGATTTGAAAAAGGGAAGGCTGAAACTCTGAAAAATCAGACACTTGAAACAGCTAAAACTCTTCCACCAAAAGTGGAGGGTACTGAAGCCCTACGGGGCTAGGTTCCCACTTAGATGAGCAAAACAGTTCAGAAACAGGTCCAAACGGGTGGAGACAGAGGCTGGAAAACCCTAACAGAAGCTTCAGCAAAACCCAGAAAAATTGCAGAAAAATAGCAGAAAAAAGCATAGGTCATAGGTTCTGACCTGTTTTCCTTGCTCTCGAAGTCGCAGAAAGAGTCAGTTACCCGGAGTCCAGTCACGCTTGGCTGAAAAGCGCGGCCTCCAACTCCGTTGTCTCAAGAAGCAGACGGCGGAAATTTATCGCCTCATTAAGGCTGATGTCCGTCACTTGGCGTAATAGGGCCACAAACACGCAGTTAGAAATTTTAATGTTTTAGGGTTTTATAGGTGAAAAACAACATGAAAATAGGAAAAAAAAAAATGCTGAAAAGAAACCCTAGGGTCTGAAGTAGCTGGATATGCAGGAATATGAAAAAACGACAGCGGTCGTAATTGAAAACCCGTGTGGAGTCGCCAATTGTTAGTATGAATCCTTTGTCGAAGTGTACGAAAAAAGACCACTTTAGCTACGCATAACTAATAGCCCTAACATCAAATGTGGCTGCCAATATCTTCAGATCTATAGTTAGTTGATCAAGACAAGAGCTGCAAAAAACGAGATCTATGCATAGAAAGACATTAAGCAGTAAAAAGAAGGGTTTGCTCCATATATCCAATAGACAAGACAAGAACAAATTTTGAAAGAATTTTTTGTATTAAGGGCACCTGGGACGAAAACAAGAAGATGTTTCCAATTCTCCTCAATGGGATGGGTTCTTGGAAGTCCTCAGCACTTCAGATCTAGCATTTCTCTCTCCTGTTGGTGTAGAAAACCCAGACAAAGATAGAACTCAAAGGGAGCTCACACAACAAATAATGGAAAATATGACAATGATAATGGCTCAAAGTTAGACCAAGAGTTTAGATACAGAGTGATCTAATAGGCAACAAAAGGTGAAGAATGGTAGGAAAAACCCTCCTATTTATAACAAAATATTGGGTCATTCTAGATCTTGGTGCATGATTAAAATAACATTAACAAAATCTAGATCCACCTTTTATGGAATATTTTATTATATTTGTTGGAGGAAAAAGTATTTGACTTGGGTCAAATCCCTTTATTTGTGAATAATAAATAAATAAATGATTTATTTATCATTTTAAGGAAGTGGTTGAAGGATAATCAAATAAATAATGATTTATTTAATTATTTATGGGTGATTTAGTCATATTTAACAAGGAATATTATTTAAATAAGATTTAAATAATTATTCCTAGAAAGTAATAAGATAAATAAAGATTTATCTAATTAATTTCTTTGTTTTGGGTTAAACATGACCAGGAAAATCAAACAAATATAGGTTTGTTTAAAATTTCCTTTTGGGGTTTCCTGTTTAGACCATAAACAAGCTAATAAATGTGTTTTATTAAGTTATTTTACATAGTGAAGGCAACTTTACTTAGGGTAAAATTGGTCTTACATGGTGTACTTGGGTCCATCTAATGATAGTAGGTTAGATGACCAAAAAATGGTGTAACAATATAGTTGCATATACTGGATTTTACGCTTGCGTTTGTTTTGTTTCTGGCGTTTGCTGGTGACCGATCACGGAGATCGTGAGGATTGTGATCTGTCGGAGCTAAGGAATAGGAGTGCTAATTTCTCTACAAGCGTCAGCGTTGGATTCCAGGTAAGCCTTCATCGCTAGTTGGTTTATTTGCAATTAGGAACCTACACTATAGCATGAACGATTGTTGGTAGACCCGGTCTGGGCTAGTAGGGATCGCCTTTGTAAGCAGAGGGGATTTACCTCCACAAAAAATCCTATTCGTAGTGCCGCTAGTTCAAAATAGAGGATTTTCACTATGAAAGCGATGCTACTTTCGTAGCGCAAAATGAAAAAAATACACTACAGGCACTACGAAAACGTGGTTTTGTAGTTGTCAAATTCAAATGCGGTTTCTGAACTAATGAAAATTAATTTTAGAAATATGAAAGAGGTTTTTATTCATAACAGCTCTAGATATATAAACCTCTATCAGTTTATTTAAATTCATTAGGATGTGGGAGAAATTGATAAATTAAAATTCACTACGAAACTGTTGTTACTAAACTGTCATGTACATGACTTTTTAGCAGTCAACTTCAAGTTCAATTTCTGGAAAACTGAAAAAGTGTTTTCGAATTATGAAAGAGGTTTTTATTCTTTGCAGCTGCAGATACAAAAACCTCTCTCTAATTTATGACAAGTTTTATCAGTTGGGATATAAAAGGATTTCATTGAAGCCCTATTTTCAGAAACAAAGTTTTTATGTTTTACACATGTTTTCAAAAGTAGTTTATGGACAGAAGGAGATGTGTTTCAAAAAAAATAGAAAGGTTTTTATTAAATACATAATGGGCTACAGAAACCTCCTTCATTTTCTCAAAATACCTCATGTATGACGAGATATAGGCTCTGTCCCAAGACCTAATTTTCAGGGAAAAACAGGAAAAATTTTCAAATGAAGAAGGAATCTCATGAAGACTGTTATGCAAGTATTTTTCACTTGATATTTTTGTTTTATATGTTGGAAGCAGGTTGATTTGGAGTTTTGGCACATTTCCAAATTTTCATTTTTGAAAATTTTGAACAAAACTGCTCACTCAACAGTTTCGTAGCGCCAATAGTGCAAAATGAGTGAAATGCACTACGAAACTGCTGTAGCATGCTTTTTCACTCTCTCTCTTAAATTTTGGAAGGGAGAAAATGTGATTTTTCACTTGAAATTTTTAAGTGAGTTGTGTTAAGTGTCAAGGAAGTTAAATCTGAAAAGAAAAGGCCAAAATTTTGAAGGAAAAAGGTTAAAAAGACTGCGCTACGAAAAGCACTACGAAACTGGGTTGTTTTCATAGCACAGGTTTGTTTCACTATTTTGGAGAGTTTGAAGTGGATTTTGAATAGATGGAACTAGGGGATGACTGTGGACATATGCATTTTCAATTATTCACAACAAATGGCATCAAAATCATGGTTCATAATGGTCAGAATGCCTCAAAAGATTAAATAATCCAAAGCCTAAAGAACAAGGACACAGTTTCCTAGATTGAAGGAGATCAACATCATTAGCATTATGGTCATAACAGTTTGGAGCTCATCATCATGTTTCGACCTCATGAAAATAAAAGTGGCATATGATGTAATTAAGTCTAGATAAAGTTGTTTTAAATAAAGTGAAGGAGTCCTAATCCTACTTGTAATAGGACTCTATTTTAGGTTTGCAGTCGTGTTACGTAATAAATACCATGTTATTTGCTTAGGATAGGTGTCATAGGTAGGAATTCAATGTATCTAGCTGATGAAAATTTTATCTCATGATGTAAATTATCTATTAAAGACCAAGAGGTCGAATTAGTAAAGGGTTGGAGACTTTTTGGCAAAACTGGTGCATATTGTAAAAAGACTGTTTTAGCTAATGCAGAGAGCTTCTACTTGACCAACTTGAGATTCAGAAGGGGTTTTTAGTGTTTTCCTATTCTATCAGTGTTTCTTATATATCTTATTTATAGTGGTGTTCATATATATTACACAGAACTCATCTTTAGATGCTCTGACTTCCTTTATAAATGGACTGACTGTGTTTTTACATGTTTCAAGTGTGTGTCTCATGACTAAAAACCCTGATATGCCTCAACTTCAATGTCAATTAGATTCACTGATTTTCTGATATTTCTTTGACTCCATAGGCCCAATGTATACATGTTGAAGTTAGTTTCAACCTATAGGTTGGAAAATTTTATCTAAGCAGACCACCTTGTAAAGCTTTGGATTGACTGATATATACAGTAACATACAACTTTTCTTCACCTTAGATTCTTAGTGTATTTTCAATGAGTTTTATGCCCCATATTTGAAATGTTTCTCTTCCATGGCCTTGATGTCTCATTACTCAGAATTCATGTATTGCATGCTCTGAATTCATTTGAACTTCAAGTTATTTTTATTTTCCTGAATGTGTTACTCTTTCATTGAAGTATATATAAGCCTCAACTTCCACAAGGAAAGCCTTTGTTATTGAGAGCCCTATCACTAATTCCATAGCCCAATGGTAGCAAGCATTCATCTTCTCAGCCTGAACCAAAACACAAATAATAGAGTTGGCCATCTATCTATATCCCATATGATTAACCCTTGAGAGATCCCTCTCAGGCTGAGGAGGCTAAGCCTCAGTCACAAGATTGGTTTGAAATAGTTATGCTGAAGTTGTCTGATCAGCAGCCAATCAAGTACGATTTTGGTGATAACATTTTGGTGCATCTGCCGGGAGTCTGAAGGTACAAATCTCTCTAAATTTATGAAGCTGAACTCTTGAAGGTAGCAAGAGCTCAAAATCTGTTCGAGGCTGCAACTACCTTGGCGACTCCATTGTTGAAGAATTCAAATTTTTCATAGATTCAAGGCGAATTCACTGCTTGAAGATCAATAGCTTGATGAAGTTTCAAGATTAGCTCCATGGCAAGAATAAATGCCAGGTATGCTCCTATGAATCAGACTCATATCCCTGGTTTTTCAAATCCTATGCCAAAGGTTGAATGGTTAGATGATCTTCCAATATTTAAGGATGAAAAGAAAGACAATGCTGCTCTTCATTTGGTTAGATTCCATATACATGTACATAGTCTTAAGGTTTAGTTCCCAGAGGATTGTCTCATGAAGATGTTTGTGGCCACTTTGGAAGGAAAAGCACGGTCTTGGTATGAAAGCTTTCCAAATGGTTCATTATATTCTCTTGCTGATTTCCATGATGCATTTTATGAGATGTATGAAGAGTGTCATCCCTCCTTATTTCTAGTCAAAGACTGTTGTAAACACTGTGTGAGTTTTATTGAATATTTGGAGAATTGTTATGAAGATGATGCGTTCATGGATGAAGAAATTTTAGAGGCCCTTCATGACAATACCTTTCATCACCAAGAAGAACACCAGGAATAAATGATAACATCTCTTTTCGATGAAAATGAAACCCAACAGGAGCTTATTTATGAAAATCATGTTACATCCTCTGAGTTTGAGGAAAATTTGTAGTAGATTTGTCAATCCTTTGATCATCAGGAGTATGAGAATCATTTCAAACAGCAAGAGGAAATATTGGAAAATGATTGCTACAATCCTCAGGTACAGGAAAAATTTTATTCTTCATGTCATTTCTTGCATCAACCTACATCAAATGATGATTACATTAATGAAGAAGTGGGTGAAAATTTTTCTTTATCCTTGTCTTCTAATCTGAAATCATTTGAATACATTTCAGAAGATAAATTCAATTTGTGGATGAAGTTACTAAGAACATTGAGGTTTTAGAGGATAAATTTCAATCTTATAGGCTTCAAGATCAAGATCAGTTTTTTCAAAAGATTTTTATTCCAGAAAACAAAGAGAGGGTGCTGCCACCTTTCTCCTTTGAGTTTGAGGAACAATACATTGTTTTTGAAAATCAGTTTGATTACACACAACTGAAGTCTTATCTGGTTGATCAAAATATGGATGAGTTGTCCAAAGCTGTATAATTCCATGAGAAGCATCAAACAAATCATGTCTTATTTGATCCTATAGCTGACTACATGGAAAGGTTCTACAATCCATATTTCTAGTTATATTTTCATTATGAAGATCAGTTACATCTCATGTTGCCTTGGTCATTTCAGTATCATGTTTACTTTTGGTTCAAGCACAGTCAAGATATTCAAGTGTAAGATCAGATCAATGACTTGCTTCATTGGAAGTTCCATGTTCGTTGAGATACAAATGGAGATTATAGTTGATAAGGTAGGTAGGAGTGTGTGAATAACCTCAAAGTTGACTGAGCATCCTTTCAGTAGGTATAGATTTATTTCTTCTACAACAATCATCAAGCTTGAGTCTGAGGTGAAGGCCATAAGAGTCTGAAGAAACTTGGAAATTTCAAAGTTTATTTTTATTTTTATTCTCATTTCCAAGAAGATGGATAGCACTGGAACTACTGGTTCTTAGTGTACCACAGGGGCACACTATCCCAAGTGGAGCCACTGTTATCACCCAAAAAATTTCAAAACATCATTATGTCAAATCTATTTTTGATCATGGTATAAAATGGGTTTGAAAGTCATTTTAGGATTTGGTTAAGGGTAGGTTAGAGTTTTTATAAGGTTAAAGGTCATCATTGGATTCAAATAAAGTCTTTAGAGGTCCATTCCATGATCAAATATTAACATTTTCCATCTAGGGGTCAATAAATAAGGTTTCGGGTTAAATTTCTGCAATTAGCCAAGAATCCTTCATTTCGTAGTGCTGCTAGTTCAAAAAAGAGGATTTGTGCTATGAAATCACTACTACTTTCGTAGTGCAAAATACAGAAAATACACTACAGGCGCTACGAAAACGCGGTTTTGTAGCTATCAATTTCAAATGCGGTTTCTGAGCAACTTAAAATCAATTTTAGAAATTGGAAAGAGGTTTTTATTCATACAAGCTCTATCTATAAAAACCTCTCTAATTTTCTTTAAATTCATTAGGAGGATGGAGAAATTGATAAATTACAATGCGCTACGAAACTGTTGTTACTAAACTATCCAGTGCATGAATTTTTAGCAGTCAACTTCAAGTTTAGTTTCTAGCAAATTGAAAAAGTGTTTCAAAATTCTAAAAGAGGTTTGTATTCATCACAACCCTAGCTACAAAAAAATCTCTTGAATTTCTCACAGGGGTTATCAGTTGGGAGATACAAGGATTTCATTGAAGCCCTATTTTCAGAAACAAAGTTTTCCTGTTTTACACATGTTTTTCAAAAGAATTTTATGGATAGAAGGAGATGTGTTTCAAAAAACCAAGAGAGGTTTTTATTCAATACATAATGGTCTAAATGAAAATACTTCAGTTTCGAAAAATACCTTATGGATGATGAGATATAGGCTCTGTCCCAAGACCTGATTTTCAGGGAAAAACAAGAAACATTTGCAAATGAAGAAGGAATCTCATGAAGACTGTTATGAAAGTATTTTTCACTTGATATTTTTGTTTTATATGTTGGAAGTAGGTTTATTTGGATTTTTTTCACATTTTCAAATTTTCATTTTTGAAAATTTTGAACAAAACGGCTCACTCAGCAGTTTCATACCGTCAACAGTGCAAAATGAGTGAAATGCGCTACGAAACTGGTGTACATGCCTTTTCACTCTCTCTTACATTTTGGAAGGGAAAAAATGTGAATTTTCACTTGAAATTTCTAAGGGAGTTGTATTAAGTGTCAAGGAAGATATATCTGAAAAGAAGAAGCCCAAATTTTGAAGGAAGAAGGTTAAAAAGGCTGCGCTATGAAAAGCGCTACGAAACTGGGTTGTTTTCGTAGGGCAGGTATGTTTCACTATTTTGGAGAGTTTGAAGTGGATTTTGAACAACTGGCACTAGGGGATGAATTTGGACATATTATTTTCCAGTTATTCACAACAAATGGCATCGAAATCATGGTTCATAAAGGTAAGAATGCCTCAAAATATTAAAGAATACAAAGCCTAAAGAATAGGGAGAAAATTTCCTAGATTGAAGGAGATCAACATCATCAGCATTATGGTCATAATAGTTTGGATCTCATCATCAGGTTTCTACCTCATGAAAATACAAGTGGCATATGATGTAATTAATTCTAGATAATTTTTTTTAAATAAAATGAAAGAGTCCTAATCCTACTTGTAATAGGACTCTATTTTAGGTTTGCAGTTGTCTTATGTAATAAATACCATGTTATATGGTTAGGATATGTGTCATAGGTAGGAATTCGATGTATATAGCTGATGAAAAGCTTATCTCATGATGTAAATGATCTATTAAAGACCAATAGGTCAAATTAGCAAAGGGTTGGAGACTTTTTGGCAAAACTGGTGCATATTGTAAAAAGACTGTTTCAGCTAATGCAGAGAGCTTTTACTTGACCAACTTGAGATTCAGAGGGGGTTTTTAGTGTTTTCCTATTCTATCAGTGTTTCTTATATATCTTATATGCAGTGGTGTTCATATATATTACTCAGAACTCATATTTAGATGCTCTGACTTCCTTTATAAATAGACTGAATGTGTTTTTACATGTTTCAAGTGTGTGTCTCATGAATAAAAACCCTGATATGCCTCAACTTCCATGTCAATTAGATTCACTGATTTTATGAGATTGATTTGAATCTATAAGCCCAATGTATACATGCTGATGTTAGTTTCAACCTACAGGTTTGAAAATTTTATCTAAGTAGACCACCTTGTAAAGCTTTGGATTGACTGATATATACAGTAACATACAAATTTTCTTCACCTAAGATTCTTAGTGTATTTTCAATGAGTTTTATGCCCTATCTTTGAAATGTTTCTCTTCCATAGCCTTGATGTCTCATTACTCAGAATTAATGTATTGCATGCTCTGACTTCCTTTGAACTTCAAGTTATTGTGATTTTCTTGAATGTGTTACTCTTCCATTGAAGTATATACAAGCCTGAACTTCCATAAGGAAAGCCTTTGTTATTGAGAGCCCTATTACTGACTCCATAACCCAATGGTAGCAAGCATTCATCTTCTCAACCTAAACCAAAACACAAATAATAGAGTTAGCCATCTATATATATCCCATATCATTAACCCTTGAGAGAGCCCTCTCAGGCTGAGGAGGCTAAGCCTCAGTCACAAGATTGGTTTGAAATAGTTACACTGAAGTTGTCCGATCAACATCCAATCAGGTACGATTTTGGTGATAACACTAAGGTTCAATACCACCTCCATTCAAGTAATATCATGTCCCATCAGTCATCATTTACTGTTAGTTTTCATTTCCCAAGTGTTTAAATTTGAAAAAGGACACTTGAGCTAGTTTCACAACTTTTTGTAGCGTTTTATACTGCAAAACAAAATTTTTCACTACAAAACTGCCTAATATTTTCGTAGCGAAACTGTTAGAGAATGAACTAGCTACGCTACGAAAAACTGTTTTTCTGTATGTCTTGTCAAATCAGATGCAAAGTGTCAATTAATGATTGAAGGAGTTAGGGTTGAGGTCATTTGATTCTGTTAGTATTAATTCAAAAGTCATTTATGAGGTTATCATTACCGTTTTTAGCATGCATTTGTCATGATTAAGGCATGAGTTTTCATTCAAACCATAAAAGGTTACCCAATTAGTATTTTTTTCATTCTCCATTTTATCTTTACATGATATTTGATTTCTAGAGAGTTTATTCATCGAGCCAAGTAGGTTGCTGGCATTTTCAAAGGTTGCTGGTGTTATTAATCAGGCGAGGATGAGAAGATATATAACTACCATGGCTCTAAGGAAGAAAACTAGGAAAGGTGGTCACTGCCATAGGTATGAGCCCATGGACATGAATTTTCTAAATGAAGACCCAAATTTCATGGAGGTATTCAGAAGAACATGTTGTTTTCAAATATGTCAAAGACTGCAGGGTTTTCATCTATAGGTTTCCAAGGATTTTGCTAAAAGTTTCACTGAAACAACTTCAAAGGTGGGAATGCTAAAACTCACAGCAACACTAAAAAACATTTCAACAACAAAAAGAATCACTAGAGGAGGGGAACAATGGCTTAAAGGCATCAAGTTCACCATGCAATATTACAGAGAGTTCATCAAGCCAAAGCATAGTGAAATTGATCTCAAAATTTCTATCCCAAGGAGTTACATGAAGGACAACTTTTCAAAGCTGCTGATGATCATTCAAAAGTATTTCACATGTGAGGGAAGATTTCACATGGTCTACTCCTACTACCTTAGGCTTCTTCTTCATTTTGTGGGTAAGAGGTCTCTTGAATTTCCCTTTTACTTATACAGAAGTCTAGGTAAAATGTTAGAGAAGGTTCAAGTTAAAATAGAAGTAAATGAAACCTCTCTCTTTCATCATGGTTTGATTAATTTTTTGGTGTTAGAGGAGTTGAAGAGATTAGGCAGAGATTGGACATGATTTTTGTTCATGAGTGGTTTTGAATTTGATTTTTTCACTCCTAAAAGAGTTCCCAAACCTAGAAGTATCTCGTCACCAATAGTGGCAGAGGAAATTGAAGAAGAGAATAGATCATCCCCATTAGGACCAGTGAGCATGGAGACAGAGCCCATGTAGAAGACTGACACACCCAAAACTACACGTACATAAAAAAAGCCAATAGTATGTAAAGGGAGAAACAAGAGAGTTACTAGGAGGCAAAAAGTGGTTAAGGGTAACTTAGAGGACATCTTACATGCAATTGATATTGGAGAAACTCCCATTGTCCAATCTGAAGATGGAGGAGGAAAGCTAAATAAAGGTAAGACATCTAAAAATTTAGAGTTGTAGGTGATTATTTTGGTTTCATGTTTCAACCTAGAAAGCTAATGACCAGACATGCAAGAAAGGTCATGGAAAGTAGCAAAGAGACTTATAAGATCAGTGAAACTACTCATCCACCACCAAGTTTCATAGATCTCTCCTCACCTGCAAAAGAGGAGCTGGTTATCAAAAAATATAAGGGTAAAGAGAAAACCACTGAAAAATTATAATTTGAAACCATTAAGGATCAGTTGAAAGAGGCAGGTGAGGAGATATCAGCCCTGAGGAAAGAGGAAAAGAAGCATAGAGTTGAAAGGGTTTAGTCTGAAAAAATGAGGAAGATATGGGAAGATTAAGTCACAAGTGTCTCAAAGACCTTGGACAATACAGAAAAAATGATAAAGTGGAATCAACCACTAAGAAGAGAGGTAAAGCACATAAAAAAGGTAAACCTGCACTTGCAATCCAAGAATAGAACATTGAAGGACAAAGTGAAAGATCTTCAAGAGCAATTGGATCTGATTCATGAAGAATTGGAAAATAAAGGTATAACAATGATAGTGGTAGAAGAGCCTATAGCTCAAATGATTGTTAATGAGGAAGAAACACCACAGGAGTAATAACTTGAGATGATATGTGCCTTAGGAGGTCCATAACATGCATAAAATCAAATTTTTGCAGCTGGAGGCTAGCTTTTGAAGACAATTTTGAAAGGGGCAATTTCCTGGTTTTTACAGAGCTTCGTAGCGTACCTCAGGCTTAAAGCCAGGAATATGCTACGAAAAAACATGTGGGTGTATTTTTTCTTTTAAAATCATTTTTTAAATGTTTCAAGGAGGGGGATTCATGGTGGTAAGGTGTCATGACTTGATTAACATGATGGAACAACAAAGGAGTGAATTAAATGGATGCAAAAGCCACTTTTTCACACTACCAAAACTCGCTACGAAACTGTCCTCTTTTCGTAGTGAGAAATTGTTGGAGGTTTGGAGCATCTTAAAGGAAATTTTGGCTAGCTGGAGTCCTCTAGCATGTCAAGGGAGATTATCATCAAATATTTATGACTCAAAGGGAGTTCCATGGAGACAGGTCATCAATCAAAACAACATTGAAGATAAGGGTCATCTATTTTTAGAAAATAGGGTTATGCTCCAAAAATCTAGTGATGTTTTAAATATGTAAAGTGGAGGTGAATTTGGTCATGTGTGTCTTGAGCATGTGATATTTATTTTTTAACCATCATGTAACTATTTCATAGATAGGATAGAGAATTGTAATAAATAGGAGTTAGAGTACTATTAGGAGATGGTTTATTTAAACAGTAGCTATCAGTTTTTTGTTGGAAGTTATGTATTTCAGTTATGAAAGGTGTCATAGGAGAATTTTAGTATCTAGCCACTAGGAAGATCATCCTTGTTTTAAACAATGTCTATTTAAAGACACATCATCGAAGTAGTAAAGGGTTGGAGAACATTTGCACCAAACTGCAGCTTTATGTTATTCACCTAAATCAGCAATACAAAGTGACATTATTTTTTATAGATCTGAAATTCTCATGAGGTTTTTGATGTCTTATTGATCTATATCTTTATGTTTTATCACTTGCAGTAGATTTCATCTCTATTACTCAGAATTCATAATTTTATGCTCTGACTTCCTTTAGTGACGAAATGACTGTGTTTTCCTATGTTTTATGTGTGATTTTCCTATGTTAAAGACCTCTATCTAGCTTAGATTCCATGTGAAGAACCATTGTCACTAAAACTATTGATTGTTGACTCCATAAGCCCAATGGTAGCAGGCCTAAATTTTTCAACTTGCAATCATAAAAACAGGTTACAATTTCTATAGAGTTATCCATCTAGTCCTATCATTATTAAAAATAATAAATCCCCTTGAGAGAGCCCTCTCAAACTAAATAGGCTAATATTCAGTTAGAAGTGGTTTGGAAGAGTTACACTAAGTTTCTTGATGAGCATCTAATCAAGTACAATTTTGTGGTAACACCACCCATTCCATTTGCAAAGTCTCCCAATCTGTGTTGACCTTCCCCAAATTAATCAACCATTTCACACCCAATATCACATTGGTTTCAGGTATGTCAAACATAAAGAAGTGATCAGTCAATGTTTATGTCCCCATGGTGACAGATAAATATGGAACATAATGCATGCACTGCATAGTTCTAGCTCTTGGGACCAAAATAGAGAATCCCTCAAAATCATTAGTGGATATTTCCCTCCTCTTCACTATTTGGGGATCAATAAAGTTGTGGGTAGCCCCACTATCAATAAAAATTGAAACCCTCTGATCTAAGATGGAACCTCGACCCCTCAAGGTTAAGTACTTGGGTACTCCTCTCAACGATCAAAGAGCCCCTCCATTTGGAGAAAATGCTCCATTCCCATCTCCTGGTGGTGGTGGATCATCTCCTGCTATGCCAACACCGTGACCTCCTTCTGTTTCCTCTTCTTCTTGCTCCTCATCATCTGAAAAAGACCTCTATATAGTGTGCCTTTCCTTTTGCACATCTATGTCTGGGTGCCCATAATTCTTGGCATGTGAAGAAAAGCTTCCTTCTCCTCAAATCTCTTCGGACATCATCACTAAGAGGTAATTTACTTTTGATCTCCTTTGAAAGAGGAGCCTTCTCATCTTTTCCCTTGGATGGAAAAGTGTGCTTTTGCTGAAATGTTTCCTTTTCTTTCGGCAAGGAATCTTGTATATCTCTAGCCCTTTCAATGGCATCTTGAAGGGTAGTGGGATTGATAGACTTAACCAACCCATGAAGAGGTTTTTCTAACCCATCAATAAACATATAGACACTTCTTGCTGCAGATAAATCAGGAACCATAACATAAAGTTTTAGAAATTCAGAAATATAAGTTTCTGTATTACCTTATTGTTTGAGATTTGTTAGCCCCATTATTGTTGCCTCTAGATCTCTTCGATCAACCTCTCCACCAACCTCCTTGTGAACTCTGAATATGCAATCACATTAACATGAACCAATGTAGACAAGCCATGAAACCACCAATCATGTGCCTCACCCTCAAGGTGTAGCGCTGCTATGTTGATGACTTCCATATCTGGTACTTTTCTCAGTTGGAAGTAGATGTCTAGCTTCTTTACCCATGATTTGGCAGTGCATTTAGATGACACATCGAAGTTGGGTACAAAATTTTTTCCCATAGTTCAGTGTAGATCATGAGTCTGTATGAATCGTCCACCTCTTTTGTGATTCCTGGGTCTCCTATTGTCCTTGATCTGACAAAATTATTGAAAAATCAAGTGATCCTTGAATCTCAGATATTGAGACTCATACTCTATGAAATAGTCTTCAAGAGTTTCTTGTTCTTGAAAACCTTCATTTCCCACTGCTAAGAATGTAGGAATTGTAGAGCGTTGGGATACTTGCTGCTGCTTCACTGGTTTATCAGTCCAGTGATGAGAAATGCCAGATACTTCACCATGTAGAAACCATTTAGGAGATTCTTTATGTCTATCCAACCTCATCTCCTTTATTTCTCTAGAAATTTCTTACATAGTTCGAAGAAGTTTCTTTGGATAATCCTTCTCTTCATCTTCTTCTGATAAAGGGATTTTACCCTTGTCTTCCTTATCATATGTATAATAAAACTTCTGGTGTCTTCTTCTGAGACACCTCTTCTCTCTAGATGTGAGAGGATCTCCTTATTCTGATGACATATTAGCTTAAGATGCATAGGCTGAGCCAAGATTATGCTCTGATACCACTAAAATATTCCCAAATGGGAAAAGGAAGAATATAGTGCAAAATGCTTGAAATAACAGTGTAAATATCATATCAAAATATGAGACCAATATGGAGCTTCTTTATTCATTATAACAATAGCAAACATGTGTAATATAATGGGTTGCAAACCATAAAACAAGATAGAACTAGCTCCCATAAAGAAAACACTCAAGAATGAAGTGCTGCTACTATATCAAAATGTCAGAGACACTACTACAGCAAAATGAACATAAAAAGATAAAAGGTCTGATATATGCTACAAGAGATACAAAAATTAAGATCTGGGCTCTATAACAACCTTCCAAGACAACCCAAGAGGGTTTTTAGGAAATACACCTTATGATACAATATGAGCTGCAGCCCTAGGGCTGAAAGTATGCTCGAACAAGTAATTGAAGAGAAATGGCTGAAGCTGATATGAAAATGAATATGCTCTCCTCCAATGGATCCTCCGGATGAAAGGCTAGCCCCTTCACTGAAGAAATCACTCCCCAAATCACCTACTGCAAATACCCCTACAACTCCTCCCTAAAATAACGCAGATCCATACTAATGCTGGGCTGTAGGGGATAAAAATATTGTGTCATGGTGCCAAATATATCAATGATGCTCCAGGGCCTTCTTGAATAGCCTCCCAAGACAAAGTAACCTTCCTCCAATGAGATCTAGCTCAGCAATCATCCAAATCAACCCTCCACAACTTCTGCCCTGCAACACAACCTCAATAGGAACTGCGTTGTACATTAAGACTAAAGCCTTGGCCTGATGCCTGAATATGGAATGTAGTGCAAGAAATCTTCCTTTGAGGTCACTCAAGGATAGAGGTGGGATTCCCACTTGGGAACACCCTGTGCTAAACATCACTGCAATCTTAGCTAAACAGCTGAAGAGAGCAACAAGTCTAAATAGACCATAAATCCAAATATCAAATACATAAAACATAACCTAATATGGCTGCCATCATCTTCGTTATATAAGTAATGAGCTTCCTCACCCTTAGCCCCACTCATTAAAGGCACTACTTTCATGCATGGAGTCTCCAACCCAAACTGCGTTGTCCCATAATGAATGCCACTCCTTCGTGACAATGCTATCGATTTGGTCAAAGTTAACACAGTCTATGTGTTCCAGCCCCTTTTTACACATAAGGGTGCTTTATCAAGCTTCTAAGGTGATCTCGTTTCACATTAAGGATATTTATGGGTCTCCATGCCCTCTTATTCATCAAACAAGGAAGCAAAAAAAAAAAAAAATTCCAACTAGCTCATGGCTAATTGGGAATATTACACACTTGCAATTCTGTTCACTTCCTATCACAACAAGTCAAACTAGCATATTGACCAAAACATCATGTAAAATCATATCACATCTGGTTATCTTGAAACACAACCATCATAATCAAAATTATAGATCACATGTAACCATCATAAATAAGAAGCATAGATCACATATAATCATCATAAACCATAATCATATATCACATGAATAATTAAAATGTAAATATAATACTCATACTTATCCTTTAATTGATCCTTTTCGTATGCACACTGAATCGGTTTCCACACCCGAAAAACACCCAGTAACTTCTCTTAAACCACATACAAATACATACAATGTACAACACACACATACAACACACACATACAACACATACACCTACACTTGGTTTACACCAAAACACAATACATACACATACACTTGGTGTACGACACAATACATATACATACATAGAGTACAACACAACGAATACACATGTCATGATACCATGACTACGGAATGCACATGCATAATACCACACGTAAACAAAATAACATGTACAACATGCACACAATACCACAAGTGCACAACACAACGTGTACGACATGCACACAATACCGCATGTACAGCATGTACATAGTACCACATGAAAAACATGTACACAACACCATATGCACACAACACCCCATGTATAACATGTACATGACACCACATGCACACAAAACCACATGTGCAATCATACACACAACACCAAATGTACATAGCACCATATGTACACATCACCGCATATCCAATATGCGCACAACACCATATGTACATAGCACTGCATATCCAACATGTGTGCAACACTATATTTATAAATAAATGCATACAAAACATGTACACAACACCATCTATACCCAAAATTTCATAAACAACATGTACACAACACCATATATACACAAGATGACATGCACTTAACATCATAGGTGCAACATGTACACCATATATACGATAGTAGTACTACACATCCATAGACCACACATTGAATCTTCCAATAAACCTTGCTTCTAATGTCTTATCCACCATTCATGCTTTCCCCAGCATGCTGAAGATCACATTGCTTCCATTTCGTTGATGTATCCCTCAATATCACCTGCCATAAAATAAACATAGGCATAATACAAACATATAATATCAATTCATATCCACATGCTACTCACCTTGTAGATATTTCAGGGTAACTCTTCCCAATTTATTCCTCATAAACCAAGAACCTCGAGTCATACCATTCACTTGCATAAGTAATCATTCCTCCACGAGAATGATTCCTCATGATAAGAAAACGAGATACAAACACACATATACATATACTAGACATATATATAAATAAATAATCTGATCCAACACCTTGATCAGGATAATTGATTATATATATATATATATATATATATATATATATATATATATATATATATATATATATATATATATATATATATATATATATATATATATATATATATATATATATATATATATATATATATATATATATATATGAACTATAGTACAAAAAATCCTAACGAACCTATCAATCAACAACATACATACATACATATATGCATATATAAACATCAACCTAAAGAAATCATGATCCCATCAAATAATGAAATACATACATGCATATATACATATATAAACTTTATCATAATCTTGATCACAACATAATTACTAGATATCATAAGCTCAAGTTTAAGAGAACACCCTTTATCCATGCACAACATGAAAAACATTGAGAACAACTATTCCCAATCATAGCCAGGGCATATGCTATTTTAGATTGATTTTTTTTACCTTTCATGTTACCTTTCTCATGTTTGTACTACCACTGTCCATTTACCACAATGGACCCAACCAGTCCAACTGGTTGTCATATTCTTACCTTATGCTACCATTTACTCATTCACTTGGCTTCATTCGGGTCTTACATTACCTTTTGGTTTTCATTCGAATCTCTCCAAGCTCCATTAAGTTTCCTCCTTCCCAACCAATTCCCAAGGCCCTCAAAACATAAAAGGAATTAAAAAAATCAAAGGAGAATAAAACCATGAAAATAGATAGAAATATGACACCAAAAACAAATTGGTAAGGCCTTGCACTAGAAATAAAAAAAAACACAATTCAAGTGTGACAAATCACAAAATACCAAAAGCACAATACTAGCACAACAAACACCATGAGTCAATCCCATGGCTTCCTAGTGCTTCCAAGAAAAATCTCAACCTGAGCCTTCTTCAAGATTTCATGGTAGTCTATTTGCCGTGTAATTTCCTGCATCATACTACAATAAACACATAAATGTCAACGCATAAATAAATATAAAGATATTCCTGTTATCTTACCTTGTTGTGCCAAACACGCTTCCTTGTAACTGAGCACACATGTCAGTCACATGTTCCAAATATCAAGAAAACATATATATCAATTTGAAATTAACATTTACCAAGTCTAACAACCATTTCATAATAAAAAATCAACTCAAATTCATCAGTCGTAATACACAATTCTACAACTATCACCTACTTACACTCAAGTATATATAAGTTATCTTAGTATGTATGCAACCAACTCAAAAAATAGAAGAAAATATAGATCAATGAATTAAAAATTAGCCTCTTCGACGGGGAAACCTCCTTTACATTATATCAATGAAAAATTCATGCATCATTAAAATAAAAAAACCTCCTTTATATATATAGAAGTCTAAGGGGTCACAATATAATCAAAGCCGACATAACAATAATAATTTAAGGGCACAACAATAACAATAGTGGGCTTCTATGGGGCACAATAATAAAAATGTGGTGACTACATGGGTAAAAAAATAACAACAAGGGGGTTATAATTAAAATAACAATAAGGGGATACACTAGTATTATAGGACCTAACATTCCCCTCTCCGCCAGAAAAGTGTTTTCCTCAACACTTGAGTAGTTATGGATGCTTCTCTATAAAATTCGCATCCTTCCATGTGGAATATTCAATGGCTAAGCTCTTCCACTTGATGAGATACTATAAAATTGATTGATTTTGTAGCTGTTTAGTTCTTGTTTCCATGACTGCTTCAGGTTCCAATATGATTTTTACTTCCTTGTCAAGTTTCGACAATATTGTTTGTACTAGGAACTTGTCACCTATACCCTTATTTAAGCATGAAATAAGGAAAATTGGGTGTTAACACCAAAAAATTGTACACTTCAAGAGAAATTAGAAAATACCCCAAAAAGGTACACATGAATATTTCCCAGCAGAGAACATCATGGAAGGACAAAAATTTAAATCTTTCCTAAGGTTATGTGAGGAATATTTGACCGCGCACCAACAAAAAAGGAAATTTGTGGAGACTACGTGCCTTTTTCTTCAAACACTGCACGATACTGGTAAGGGAAATATTTCATTTTCTAGGACCACTTCCCACACTTGGGGATTTGATTCTCTATCATGAGCAGTCAAGGACAACCGAGTTGAGGTCACTGTGAAGACATGAAACCCTCTAAGGAATCCCTTGTCTTACTTTTGGGTCACTATCACTCTTAGCTAAGAGAGGGAAGATGAGTTCAAAAATAACTATATAAACATGCCATTGGAAGAGAAAATCACGATACATTGTTATGCTAGCCAAATTTCTACCAGAGAA
>CM076576.1:833278308-833357703 GCA_034641835.2 Pinus albicaulis
ACGTCATTCCTAGCCTGCCCATGTGGCTCGTTTCCCTTGTAGACACCTGTAGCATATAGTTCCACAAAATAGCTGCGGAAAGTTGCAGCAGCTGCAGAAAGTGGCAAGTTTCCGCAGCTGTATGAACAAAATCTAGATCAAATAGAAAACACAAAAACATAATTAAAAACCATGTTAGATACCCTTTTGCACATGATATTGACAATTTTGGAGGTTTAGGTGAGTGAAAAAGGTATGGAAAAGTGTATGGAAAAGATGCAAATTCGGGACTCAAAAGGCCCGCAGAATCGGCTCTACAGATCGAACAAATTTTCAAGCCACACTATTCCCTTGGGCATGGGATTTTCCTTACATTTATCATGTTCTTCCTACAAGGCTTGATCATGGTCAAATTCTTCTATCACCACATCTCTGAACACCTCGGTGTTGAGCATGAATTCCAGTATCTATTGGTCATCATCAAAGATGCGAAAATTAGTGATGTTATCTGGCACAGATGGTTTATATACTATTTGACTAGAAAAACCATTTCTTAAAGGGGTGAACCTAGCAGCATCGTTAGCCAGAGTATCAGCTGTCACATTATGCATTCTAAGCACAAACTTAATACCAAATGCATCAAAAGCAGAAATTAGATGCCATACCTCTTGTTGATAAGCTTTTAAGTGCGGAGACAAGCAATGAATGGTATTGTGTACCTGACGAGTGATAATCTCAGAATCTCCAATAACCTTTAAGCATATTACCTTTAGTTCCAATGCCTTTCTAAGTCTGAGAATCAAGGCTTCTGATTCAACAGTATTGTTGGTGCACTGGAATTCTAGTCAGCATGAAATCAAAAACTTATTCTTTTGGGGATCCAACAAGATGCAGCCAGCACCAGCTCTGTCATGCGTCTTGGAACCATCATAATACAAGGTCCATACATCATCTTTTGGTTCCTCCGGAGCTACGGGTTGGGGAGATATTTCAGTTTGGTTGGAGCATTAGCTCCGATTGGACCTTTTGGCTTACTGGGGATTGAGGGGGGTGGTAACATCTGAAGATGGCCTCTAAGAAATACATGTCGAGTTCCTCTTGGGCGAAGCTAACAGGTTCATTGGTAGTGTCCAAATCAGTCACAGTATGTTTCATATAAGGGTCTCTTTCCACTCTGATTTGGTTGTTTCGACCCTTGTAAGGAAGCCACAGGTGAGAGCAATCGGTAGCGAAGTACCCTTGTAGCTTGCTGGACCAGTCCCTACTTAGCAGGAGATCGTAGGCTTCCGGGATGTCTACGACTACAATGTCTATACACTGGTGGACTCTGGAGTCAAAGGACAGGTGGATGATGACGTTATTCAGTTGACCTACAGTGGGTACTTGCGATCTGTCAAGCTATATAATCCTAGCATTAGTTTTATCCAAGCGAATTTTCATCTTTTTACAAACAGATAGAGGCATGAAATTTTTGGATGCACCAGAATCAACCAGGCACTTATGGATGTTGAAGTTAAAAATTTCAAATGACAGGAGAAAGGGGGGAGTAGATCCCCTGCAGTTTGCATTTACTGCGTTCACAATAGACTGAAAGCTCGGACTAGCTTGGGCAGATGTGTTTCTTACAGGTTTGGTTGTCAAGGCGTTGGCGAAGGCTTTGGGAATGATCTCTCATTGGTCGGTGATGCAGGCAAGCTCATAAAGGGAGATGTTGGCTCTAGTTTTCTTCATGTCTTTAACAATGTTGTAACTAGAATCAGAATGTGGACTAGTCTCGGTGGGAGTTTTGGGCGACCCTACCGGCAACATTCTCTTCTGATTTACTTGGGTGTTATTGGGAGTGGACTTCTCAGGAATAGCAGCTGGTTCTCATTCCCTTGGGGTAGGATTTTTCTTAAGAAGGCCCTCTTCTTCTCTTTGAAGGACTGTTCAGGAACTGGTCCTTTACTTCTTACGTCATAGTTTATCATGGGCTTGACCTTATGGTCGTTAGCCACGTTGATATCCATGATGGTATGGGTGCTTTCCTTGCGGATCACATCAAATTCAAGGACGACAGATCCTAGTTCATCATCAAGGGGCAGATATTCTTCATTGTCAGAGACATCATCCTCTCCTGTGTCGCCTAGGGTTTGATCATCCAGGAGTTGGTTTACTACTGTAGTCATGCTTCCAATCCATTGAGGTCATGTCTTCTCAGAGTGGCAGACTGGTGGAAAGAACAAAAATTATCTTTTCCGATTTCTTCCATGTTGAGGGCAGTGTTTGGGTTTGATGAAGGTCAGCTGGTGGTGGGGTTACTCTTTCTGAAAAAGGGCTTTTGCGTCGTGGTGCTAGTAGTGGATTCAATTCCCTTTCTCTTTAGATGAGAGACTTCATTGGTTAAATTCTTGAGGGTCTTTGCTATAATCTCGAAATCAAAGGTATCCTTGTCCTTATCTGCGGTTTTGAGTGTGGAAGACTGATACTTTTTCGAGGTGGGTTTGTGGTCATCTCATCCTTCATGATCGATGAACCCTATGGAAATTATGTCCTTTTCTATGGCAAGGGCAGCCGCGTAATTTACTGCAAGGGTACCCCTAGCCTTTGGCTTTATGAAGACGGCAATGTCTCTGGGAAGAGATTTTTTTTTTTTCAGTATGGTAGCGAAATGCTGATTAAAATCTCTGACCTTATGTTTCTTTTGGAATTTGATGGTACTTAACTCCGTGAGGAGCATGGAAGGGGTTTTGTCCTCCAAAAACTTCTGTAAGAAAATGCGACAGAATTGGTCCCATGACGTTATAGAGGCACTTGGGAGGGAGTCATACCAGGTGACCTCTTTATTCTCCAGAGTGTGGGGAAAAAGATGACAAAAAAAATCATCTGTTTGAAATCTCATGATTTGCAGTGAAAGTTAGAAGTTACTTATGTGGTCCTCCGCCAGTGTGCCTTTCTTGAGGTCAAACTTGGTGTTGTGTCTCAATCTAGTCTCCTAAACTAAGTTCATTTAATTTTCAACCAGGATTTGTAAACTGCTGAAGTGAAGTGTACCATATGTACCTAGGTGCTTTTTTCCTAATGCGTTGTGTGTAGTGTTTTGTGATGTTTTCTTCAAGAAACACTTTCCTGGCCAAAATGTTATCTCTTGAAGCCTGTAGACGATCTCATGCTCATGTCTCAAGGTTTTCACTGTTATTTCTCAGAAACTAAAAATTCTGCTAAAAATTCCATGAGAAGACTGCTGCAATATCCTCCTTCTTTTCCCCTTTTTCCTCTCAGAGACTAACCTTCATATTTTTCATCATTTTCCTTTGTTGTCCATTTTCCTCACCTTTCTTTCATGAAAATTGCCTTGCAGAGTTCCAAACTTCTTTCGAACTCTGTCGAAACCCTCAGAAACCTTTGAAAATCATTGAAAATCTGTGTAAAAAACCCATTTCTCTCTTAAGGGTTTAAGCCCCTTGGCCTGAGTTTCCAAAACCACTTCCCCAATATGCCCTCATCATAAAAACCAAGCGCCAAACCCATGAAGCGCTAATCGCATCGGAAAGATTCAAAGTGTGCATGTTTGTGAGCCATTTCAAAATGCCGATTGCGATCAGCCCCTTTGTCCTAAACCGCAGATCATATTGTTATTTCATTTACCCGTGGGCCCATAATCCGGCGCTAAACCATTGAAAAATCCCTCTCTGATCAATATTTTTCTGTGTAAACCCAAAAACCCACTTTCTGAAGTTTTAAGTTAAAAACTTAAGGACACGTGATAAATAAAAATGGGTAGATCAAAAAGACCGATGCGCAATCGCATCGGAGAAGTTACAAATGGGTTGATTGAAAGACCGGGCCCGAATGTTCCGATTGCGATTGGCCCTAGTTATATAAAGCCCTGGGCCCATGGTACTCCATACACCCAGTGGCCCCGCAATCGGGCGCCAGCCTATCATATATATTCCGCCCGATCCCACTCAAAACCTTGGTTTTTATTGAAATTTTTGGGTTTCTTACGAAGTATAAGGGTCCCGCCGGTGCAAGAAAACAAAGGATCTAGATCGTTGATCTAGACCCAATCTAACGACCCGCGCAGAATCGCAAGTTTCAAATCACATACTTTATATTCGTTCCCCTGATCGGCCCACCCCTCCGATTTACTCCCCGCCGTCGATCTGATCTGCAGATTGAATGGTTATCGCTCAATCGCATCCCCTCTTCCGTGCACCCCGATTGCGATCCTCCGATCAAATCCTAGCCGTCCATCTCCCTGATGATCGGAGGGACAACGCTCAATCGCATCGCAATGTTTCAATCGCATCCCCTCTTCCGCGCACCCCGATTGCGATCCTCCGATCAAATCCTAGCCATCCATCCCCCTGATGATCGGACGGACATCGCTCAATCGCATCGCAATGTTTCAATCGCATCCCCTCTTCCGCACACCCCGATTGCGATCCTCCAATCAAATCCTAGCCGTCCATCCCCCTGTTGATCGGACGGACAACGCTCAATCGCATCGCAATGTTTCAATCGCATGTTTTGTTGTGACCTGCCGATTGCGATCCTCCAATTAAATCTGGGCCATCCACGTGTCCAGATCGGACGGTCCCAGATCACCCCCACCATTGCTCATCGCGCGATCGACGGTTCTGTTTTATTCTTCCTCCCGCGTCATTTAAAATTCCTCTCAGTTAATCTCCACCGTTGGATGATGCCATCCGACGGTCCTGCTATCTTCCTACACCTCTGAAGCAGTAAAACCAAATACGCAGGATTTTATAACAAATTGTTTGTATTTTGCAGGTTTTCGAATGAATTCTTCCGCCATTTTTGAAAAAACAACAAAGGCCGAGGGTGACGATCCTCTGTCTTCTGAGTTCATAAAGAATCATTCGAGGGGTGTTAGATTTACGTTTTATCAGTGATTTCATGACCCATTGATGCCATTCGACCCCGCTATTGCCCTGCGCACCAGAAGACAAGCAGAAATCATCATTTATTAAAGAGTATCAGTGCCAAAGACAAAATTTATCAGAACCAGAGATTGAAGACCCAAAAACACAGATCTCAAGTAACTTAAAGTGTTTTAGGAAACGACGAAGACATCTGTCGAGCTGAGAAATTCCCCACCGCTATAAGAAGAGGCTAATTAAACCCTCTATAGCTCCAAAAGACACCTGCAGTCTCGTTGAGATCAAAGACCGTCGAACAATTAATACTAATTGAGCTATCTTATCTCTAATTGTCGGCAGAACCATTCGAGAAGATTAAAGAACAGTTCAGAAGCGGATATTTAGATCATTTCATCTCGGGAAGTAGAAATAAAGTCACTCCAGCATGACACTGAGCTTCAAAGGATAGCATACTTCCCACTGATTTTAATCTTAAGTGTAACTCAATTAATGCAGGTTAACACCTGTAGATTTCTTGATCAAGGCCCTCAAAGCACCGAAGAGTCATCTTCTGTATTAATTGATCCAAACAGATCTTTTCATAGTGGACCACCGCCTCATTCTTCTATAAATACCTCTGTAGAAGATGAGCAAATGGTTGGTCTCAGGACATCTGAACGCATGTAATAGTCATTCTGAAGCCACTGATGCCCTGTTCTATAATTGAAAGATACATAAGCTGATATGAGAAGTTCAAAGCTGTAGAGACCCACCGGGCTTGCTGATTGTAACTGGTTTGAACATCAATACAAGCTGCTGATTCATGGAATTCTGAAACTATGTCAATGGTGATGTGTTCCTTACTGTCAATTGTCATTTTACTTAATGTTTTCACTCTTTTCACTTTCTCTGATAAAGAGCAGCAAACATAGAGTTAGGATATACTCTCCACGGTACCCTACTCTTACTGAAAGCTTTATCTTCTATGTTTTCTTCATTTGAATGTCCTCTTTGAAGAGTTTATTAATGCAGGTTAGTTTAAAAGTACTTCCCTGATCTAGATAGCTCTTTGAGATAAATGTTTTCTATGTTATCCTTGGATTTTATCAATGCAGCGTAGTTTAAAAGTACTTAGCTGATCTAGATTGCTCTTTGTGATTATCATCTGTGTTCCCTTATCGAATATGCTGAAGCAGGCTGGTTTAAAAGCACTTACCTGATCTTAAGCTGTTTGAACTATTTTTAAATGTTTCTGATGGAAAGTACTTCAATGCAGGCTAGTTTAAAAGCACTTACCTGATCAACAGAAATACTTTTATGTTTCTCCTTTAGTACATGTTGAAAGCAAGCTAGTTTAAAAGTACTTACTTGATCTTAGACTGTGCTTTGTTTTTTCACTTGTTTAAGTCTTTCACTGCCTATTTGTTTCACTCCATTAATCACCTTAAGAGATCCTTTGATGTACATGACTTGCTCCATGGATCCTTCTTGAATTTGCTATCCAATTAAATCCTCCTATGACTCCATAGCCCAATGGGTTAAAGCTGTCTTTGTCCTTTGCTATCAACTGAAACATTCCTTCATTTGCAGGCTCTTCACCCTTTATTTTGAACTGCTTTCACCTTCACCATGTCTTCGCCCAACCAAAAACAAACAAAACAAACCCATGTTCTTCATAACTAGCCTAATATCATAATTCCAGTCTTTAAAGATCACATCTTTGAACTCATCTATAGAGAGATCCCTCTCTGGATTCAAGAGGGCTAGATCCTTGAATCCCAAAGCGGTTTGATGTTACCTCTGCAGTTGGACTTTGCCAATCTTGCTAATTACAGAGTGATAACATAATGGTGACCATACTGGGGAACTCCTGAGTATTTCTTCGATTAGAAGACAATCATAAGATACCAGATATCCCTTGCTAACTGAAAATTAACTCAGAAAAACCCAAAAATATTTCAGATTGGTATTTAATAAACATGGTAGTGGACCATAACACCTCTTACCTCTGAAAAGGAGCTAAAAACTTCCACTTGGCTACTCCATAATCCTGAACAGACCTTAAGACTCCACTGAGAAGAACCCTCATTACTATACTATCCTTCAAACTCAGTCAGCCTTCAAACTCAGTCAGAGGACTGTAGGATTGAAATTTGTGTAAAACAGATTAGTTAACCTCTCAAAGATTGTCATACCTAGTTGAACTTTTCTTGTTATTTGGGTCTAAAAAATTACGGCATAGTGGCTCCTAGAAAGATTCACACTAGAGCCCATCCTGACCCGGATCCACCTGAAATAGTTGATGACCCAGAAAGCATCCTTTGGAAGTCTACTAGGATTAAATTATCAATTGTTTTCAGATCACCCTTGAGAGCTAATTCTGTCCCAGAAAATCTTTCAGCTCTACAACAATCACAAGAAGACTTAGTAAATCCTTTTAGAACTAGGTCTCTTGGTGATTTAGATCAGTCAGATTCTGAGTCTTTGCCTTCTTCTCCTGATACAAGTACACATCTTGGTAGTAGAGAGACTACACCACCTAATTTACACTTCCTCCACAATCTAGGTGTCTCTCATCCAAGATCCGCTCAACAATCTATCCCTGGTCCATCCATTTCTGCTCACCCTGTATCCACTGTTCCAACCACTCCCCTCCAACCCACTTTCACTCTTGTTAATCCACCTCCACCTCCTTCCATGGCTGCATGGTATGCCCCCTTAGTTCTTCCTGTACCTTTAGTCAATCTGCCACAGGACTATCTGTCCAAAATTCCATTGTATGATGATAGTGGTGCCACTACTGCATCACAACATGTGGATAAGATGAATGACTGCTTTGACAGAAATGAGATTGCTAATGATTCTGTCAAAATGAGATTATTTGCTCAAAGTTTGGGAGGAGAAGTAAGAAAATGGTTCAAAGGCTTAGCCCCTCATAGTATTAATGACCTTCAAGGTTTCCATCAATCTTTCTTAAACAAATGGGAAGTGAGGAAGAATCCTCTCCAAATCTTGGCTGATTACAACAATCTCCACAGAAACCCAGGGGAAAGTGTACATGCTTATTGTACTAGATTTAACAGTATCTATAATGCACTTCCCCCATAACTAAAACCTCCGCAAGGCTCAGCTTTGAACAAATTTCCTGAAGGTTTTGACTCTGACATGACCTATTCGCTAAGAGAGAGAGACTTTGCAACTCTTGAAGATATGCAAAGGGGTGCTCTTTCTATCGAAGTCAATCTAATAGAGAAGAGAGCAAGAATGAAAGCTGAAAAGAGAGTATCTTTTAGAGAGGAATCCACACCTTCCACTTCAAACTCAAAGATGGAAAGAATGATGGAAGAGATGATGAAAGAGATGAGCATAATTAAGAGAACACAAGAAAGCCTAAACCAAACTGCTTCTCAGAATAGAAACCAGAACCAGAATCAAAATTTAAGAAGAAACCAACTTCCAAATAGACCTAGAGAAGATGATCAGCAGATCATTCCTCCCTTTCATCAAAACTATATAAGTGAGACAGAGGAAACAAGTGAGATAACAGAGGAAAATGATATCAACATGCTAGGGGTAGATAACGATGGCTTTGAGATTCATTATGAAAAGAAACGAGGTCTATACACACCTTATGATGACAACATGGATGATGATCGACATTGTTATCAAGATATGGAAAATGTCATCATAGAGCCTCACAGAGAATATGACCTTAGAAGCAAAGCCAGTCAAAAAACTCCCAACACTAAAACCTCTGATAAATCTTCACAAAATAGCACCACAACCAAATGTAAAAATGTCAATCAAAATGATAAAACAGTGGCTGTTGATTCTGGTAAAGGTAAAGAGAAAGGCAATCCAAATTTTGAAAAGCAGGATGCAGATCTTAGCAGTACTAACACCTCAGCTAGTACTCCTGTCAAAACCATGTTATCAAATGTAAATAGAACAAATCAGCAAGGTGATGTTGCTGAAAGACTAGCAGCTAGTAAGGCTGAGGCAAGTTCTTCAAAAAGCCAAATTCCTTTCAGCCTAGAACAAGAACTTTCAAAGATTAAAATCTCTGTTCCCCTTACTGAGTTAGCTTCCCATAATGTGTACATGACCCAAATTCTGAAGGCTTTAAACATAGAGGACCAGAATGACACAATAAATTATAATGATGACCAGCCAGAGCTCATTTTTGGTCCTAAAGCTGAAGGGAAATTTCAAGAAGGAATAGTACCTCCATTCTACGTCAGTCTAAATGTTCATGACAAAATTCTACACAATGCTATGCATGATTCTGGAGCCTCACATAATCTTATGCCAAAGGTGATAATGGAAAGGCTAGGACTAGAAATAACCAGACCTTACAAGGATTTATATTCCTTTGATTCAAGCAGGGTCAAATGTCTTGGCCTAATTAAGGACCTTTGTGTGAATTTGACTCAAATCCCAGCCAAGTGCCTAGTTATGGATGTAGTGGTGGCCGATGTCCCTCCTAAGTATGGCATGTTTTTGTCTAGATCGTGGGGTGCCAAGCTGCAAGGTACAATGCAGATGGACGGGACATATGCCACTATTCCTGTTTTTAACCAGCCTAGAAGACTATACAGAGAGGCACACATGAAATTCATGGTCAGTAGCCCAGAAAAACCTGAAAATTGTCCCATCTACTCTGTCCATACTGACCTGAACTCTTTTATCCTTTACCATGATGAACCTTCGAATAAGTCAGAACTAGAAGACAGTAACGCAAATAACCTGTTAGAGGCCCCAAATCTAGAAATGAATGCAGTTCTAGACATGGATGAAAACGAAAGGGAAACTTTCGAACAATGCATTGAAATGACAAACCAAAATGAATATGGCCAAGATGGCCAACAACAAACGCCCCATCGAGTTCATCTCCATGAAAGTCCTAAGGAACGAGGCCCAGTACAACAACTTGTTGACCTTAAAACAGAACATGACGCTGAAACAGTTGGCGAGCAAGTCACTACAATAGGATTAATCGCCGATGAAGCTCAAGAAACACCTAACTCACAAGTATCAAAACAGTTTGATGCATTTGAAGATATTAACGAAACAAATGAAAGTCTCGACCCACAAGTCATGTGCCCACGGCTCTCGAAACTTGAAACTCAGGAAAACAACCTTCAATATGGTGAGGAACTTGAAAATGAGACACAAATTCGACTAAGTGCTGACATACCACCACAATCAGATAGCATGTTAGTTAGCGAGATTACCAACCAAGGCGAAACCAAAAATAATCCTCTATGGACCATGTTCTTCGATGGGTCATGTACTAAGAATAGTGTTGGCGCCGGTGTTTGGTTAACAAACACCAAAAACGGCCATACAGAAAGTGTTTCGTGCAAATTGAATTTTCGATGCTCTAATAACATTGCCGAGTATGAAGCTCTCATTTTGGGCTTGCATCTGTTAGAAAAGCTAGGAGCCAAAAGAATCCACGTATATGGCGATTCGGAATTAATCATTAGGCAAGTTAATGGGGAATACACTGCTAATCATCCCAGACTTAGAGCCTACCGAAATGACATCCTGGATCTGTTAAACATTTTCGAGGATCCAAAATTGATTTTTGTCCCAAGAAAACAGAATATTGCCACTCACAATTTAGCTTTTACAGCTAGAACGTGTTTAGCACCATATGAAAACGAGGACAGCACCGTTCAGGTAAAATTTAGGCCAGCCATACCCGATAATCAAAAATATTGGTAGGTCTTTGAGAATAATAAACAGATAGAGGATTTCTTGCTCGGTAAGAATGAGTTTGAATCATCCAATTCAGATTCTACATCTGATGAAAACAGTCTAAACGAAGAACCCCCTGAACAAGAACAACCATCTAGTCCTACAGATATCAACATGTTAACTCAAAAACTCGAAACTCATGCTGAAGAGTATGAAGACTCAGAAAACGAAGACATTGAGGTATTAACACCGAGAGAAAAGAACATACCCAGGGGGCTAGCACCGTTAGAAGACCTGTTTGATTTTAATGACGTGGCTAAGAAACCTGCAGTAGAATATACAGAGTCTGACGTTGAAGAATGCAACATAGGCACAAAGGATCAACCTAAAATGATTAAATTAGCTAGGTCCTTGCCACCAGACATGAAAAAGAAATACATTGACTTGTTTAAAGAGTTTGCCGATGTTTTTGCCTGGAGCTATGAAGATTTAAAAGCTTACGATACGGAAATCATCCAGCACAAGATCCCTTTGAGAGAAAAACAAAAACCTTTTAAGCAGAAACTGCGTCGAATCAACCCAATACAACTGCCTCTAGTCGAAAAGGAAATTAAGAAAATGTACGAGGCAGGAATCATTGTGCCTGTAAGGTTTTCAGATTGGGTTTCTAACCTTGTAGCTATGAGGAAAAAGACAGGAGAAATCAGACTGTGCATTGATTTCAGAAACCTTAACAGAGCTTCCCTAAAAGACAATTACCCTTTACCCAAAATGGAGCACATCCTACAAAAGGTAGTTGGTTCAAAGAGGATTTCTCTGTTAGATGGTTTCTCGGGATATAACCAACTTTTAGTACTCCCAGAAGATCAACTCAAGACAGCCTTTACCACTCCTTGGGGCACCTTCATGTATGTGAAAATGCCTTTTGGACTAATGAATGCTGGGGCCACTTTTCAAAGGGCCATGGAAATTGCATTTTTAGAGGAAATAGGACACTTCATTGTAATTTACCTTGATGATATAACAGTTTATTCCAAAACCGATGAAGAGCACCTCAAACATCTAAGAAAGGTCTTTGAGAAATGCAGGAGATTTGGGCTATCTTTAAATCCCAAAAAGACAGTGTTTGGCTTGCAAGAGGGTAAGCTCCTTGGCCACATTATATCAGAAAAGGGGATTAAAATAGATCCAAAAAGATTTGAGGGAATACTACAGATTAGCCACCCTCGGAACATAAAATAACTGCAGTCCTTTATTGGAAAGATTAATTTCTTAAGGAGGTTTATTCCCAACTTAGCAGAGCTCCTTAGAAACATGAATAATATGCTCAAAAAGGAATTAGGAGTGAAATGGACTGTAGAGGCTAGAAAATCCTTTGAATTAGTAAAACATGCACTCACCCAAGCACCAGTCTTGATCAGCCCGGACTTTTCAAAAGATTTTCTTATTTTTTCCTTTGCCTCAGAACATACAATAGCTGCAGTTCTGTTGCAAAAAAACTCAGAAGGACAGGAACAACCTATTGCTTTTTTCAGTAAGGCTTTAAGGGATGCACCCTTGAAATACAACATAATGGAAAAAAAATCCTATGCTTTAGTAAAGGCCTTAAAGGATTTCAGGGTGTATATTCTTCATTCCCACACCATTGCCTATGTACCCAGCATTGTGGTAAAAGACATTTTGTCACAAGACCCTGATGGAAAGAGAGGCAAATGGATAGCTGTAATATTAGAATATGATTTGGAGATCAAACCCACCAAACTCATCAAAGGTCAGGGCTTGGCTCAATTAATGGCTGAATCTAATCTACAAGCCCTAGACATTAACATGATAGATGCCTTGGATGAGCAGGAAGAATTACCCCCTCCCACTATGGAAGAGCAGTTCCAAAACTCACCTTGGTATGCCAACATCTTGTATGTACTTACAAATCTTAATGCTCCTCTTGATTTATCAAAAACTAAGGCAAGGTTTTTAAAGTTGAAAGCTAAGAATTATTGCATTTTGAATGAATGTTTATACTGGAAAAATGCTAATGGTTTATTGCTAAAATGTTTGCCTAAAGTTGATGCAGAGAAGATCAAGCATGAATTCCATGAAGGAGAGTGTGGAGGTCATCTCTACTGGAAAACCACAGCCAACAAAATCCTTAGAGCTGGCTATTATTGGCCCACCCTCTTCCAAGATGTTCATAAAATGATAATTGCCTGTCACAAGTGCCAAATTTTTTAGGGCAAAAGAAAACTCCTTCCCTTACCATTAAAACCTATCATTGTTGAAGCTCCTTTTCAATAATGGGGCCTAGATTTCATAGGAGAAATCCATCCTGCTTCATCTGCCCAACATAAATGGATTCTTACAGCCACTGACTACTTCACAAAGTGGATAGAGGCCATCCCTACCAGGAATGCCACAGATTCTGTCATTATAAAATTTCTTGAAGACCATATCCTTTCTAGATTTGGATGCCCTAGGAAAATCATTACTAATAATGTTGCTGCTTTTGGTTCCAAAAAGATGATTGATTTTTGTCACAAGTATCAGATTACATTGGGTCATTCTACTGCTTATTACCCTCAAGGTAATGGGCTAGCTGAATCATCAAATAAAAGCTTGGTGACCATCATCAAGAAGCTACTTGAAGAGAATAAAAAGTCATGGCATAACAAGCTGGTGCATGCATTATGGGCGGATAGGTTGACCACAAAGAAATCCATTGGAACCTCCCCCTACCAACTTGTTTATGGAGCAGATGCAGTGTTTCCTACCAGCCTGGGTGTACCAATAATAAAATTAGTCCAACAATTTCAGTCAGAAGAAGACAGTATGCTAAGAAGGATTAATGAGACAATACATCTCCAGCAGACGAGGGAAGAAGTTTACAACAGAGCTCAAAAAGTGCAAGAAAACATCAATAAGTTGTTTGATAAGAGAGCTAAGGCTTGTGACTTCAACATTGGAGATAAGGTACTCAAATGGGATTCTAGAAGAGAGGAAAAAGGTAAACATGGCAAATTTGACAGTTTGTGGCAAGGCCCTTATATCATTCAGTCCACCATTGGTCCAAATGCCTTTTTTCTGCAAGAATTAGATGGCACAGATCTGTTTGGGGGTCCTGTCAATGGCAGGGTCCTTAAGCATTACTACTGCTGAGTTCAATTTTCAAGTTTCATTTCCATTGTAAATATCATTGCTTCGTTAGTTTCATAAAAACAAAAAGAAAAAAAAATACAAAAACAATAAAAGATAGAAAAGAGGGCAGAAATAAAAAAAAGAAAGGCAAAGCCCCATGCCAAAAAAGAGAAATAAATCTGAAAGTGTGCAAGCTCAAATGCCACTCCTCAAAAAACACGCTTCTAGTTAGTCAAACTGTTCAATCTTGACTAATTAGCTTTAAATTTTTCTGCTGATAGGATAGTGAATTGGATTTGCCAAACTGTTTAAACTTGGCTTATTAGTAGATAGATTAGGCTAGAAAAGAAAGGTTCAAACAAGCCCAAAACCTGAACCTAAAGTTTCCAAGCAAGAGATGACTCAAATTTGTTTTATTTTTCTGAGTCATAAAGTTGTAAATCTAGTTCTAATCAACTCAAAATCTGAACCAGAAAGAAAGAAATAACAGCTCAAACAAATTCGAACCAGAGCTGAAATCAAGGAAAGCAAGTGGCTCTAACAAGCTCAAAACTTGAGCCACAAATAAGAAGAAGGATGCTTCAAAAAATTTTCATATTTCAAACCTTCAATTTTTTATTTTTAATAGTCTATGTGCAACTTTTTTTTATGCCATAGATCACAGCAAGTCAAACAGTTCAATCTTGACTTGACTGTTTTTTAATTTCTGTCTTAGAATCTAGAGAATGAAATCTGTTGGACAGTTTAATCCCAACAGATAGTAGATTAGGTAGAGAAACATCTGAGCTCAACTGTTTAATCTGAGTTCAGGGAGAAATAAGGGGTAGAATTAGATTAGATTTCCTATTTTCAAAAGAATAAAATGTTGAAAAAGAGTTTTCCAGTCCAAGTGCACTCTAAATGAAGAAAAAATGTTAGATCAGTAGGATTGGGTAGGTAGAAAGCCTGTGTTGATGAAGATTCATTGTTTTTCAATGCTGCTAACCTTTTTTCAGCCAGAATTAGATCATTTCAGCAAAGACAACAGCCCAAAGAACGAGACATTGATCAGCCTCCCAGAGAATGCAGTTCTGAATTTCTTGATGCCTTCAAGAAGGCACCATCCCCAAGTGGAGCCACTGTTGGCCACCTGTAAATTTTGGTCTATCAAAAGGTGGCCAAAACATGTTTTCAGCCTTCAAGAAACACTTTCCTGGCCAAAATGTTATCTCTTGAAGCCTGTAGACGATCTCATCCTCATGTCTCAAGGTTTTCACTGTTATTTCTCAGAAACTCAAAATTCTGCTAAAAATTCCATGAGAAGACTGCTGCCATATCCTCCTTCTTTTCCCCTTTTTCCTCTCAGAGACTAACCTTAATATTTTTCATCATTTTCCTTTGTTGTCCATTTTTCTCACCTTTCTTTCATGAAAATTTCCTTGCAGAGTTCCAAACTTCTTTTGAACTCTATCGAAACCCTCAGAAACCTTTGAAAATCATTGAAAATCTGTGTAAAAAACCCATTTCTCTCTTAAGGGTTTAAGCCCCTTGGCCTGAGTTTCCAAACCACTTCCCCAATACGCCCTCATCATAAAAACCAAGCGCCAAGCCCATGAAGCGCTAATCGCATCGGAAAGATTCAAGGGTGCATGTTTGTGAGCCATTTCAAAATGCCGATTGCGATTAGCCCCTTTGTCATAAACCGAAGATCGTATTATCATTTCATCTGCCCCATAAGCCCGCAATCGGGCGCTAAGCTTCTTTGAAAATCGTATCCGATGGACGTTTTTTCTTTGTAAAACTTGAAAACCCATTTTTTCCAAAGTTTGTTTTAAAATGCCAAAATCACGTGTTTAAATAAAATGGGTTGATCAAAAAGACCGATCGTGCAATCGCGATCGAAGAATTCACAATGGGTAGATCAAAAAGACCGATGCGCAATCACATCGGAGAAGTTACAAATGGGCTGATTGAAAGACCGGGCCCGAATGTTCCGATTGCGATTGGCCCTAGGTATATAAAGCCCCGGGCCCATGGTACTCCATACACCCAGTGGCCCCGCAATCGGGCGCCAGCCTATCATATATATTCCGCCCGATCCCACTCAAAACCTTGGTGTTTATCGAAATTTATGGGTTTCTCACAAAGTATAAGGGTCCCGCCGGTGCAAAAAATTAAAGGATCTGGACCGTTCATCTAGACCCGATCTAACGACCCGCGCACAATCGCAAGTTTCAAATCGCATCCCCTCTTCTGCGCACTCCGATTGAAATTTGCTCCGATTAAATCTGGGCCATCCATCTCCCTGTTGATCGGACAGATAGCGCTCAATCGCATCGCAATATTTCAATCGCATGCTGTGTTGCTACCCTCCCGATTGCCGATCCCCGATTAAATCCCAACCGTTGATCTTGTTCTCAGATCGGCCGGCACACGCTGATAACATCCCCTCTTCCGCACCATTGCGATCCTCCGATTAAATCTGGGCCGTCCGTCTCCCTGATGATCGGACGACCTGCGCTCAATCGCATCGCTGCATTCCAATCGCATCCCCTTTGCTGCGACCTGCCGATTGCGATCCTCCGATTAAATCTGGGCCGTCCACGTGTCCAGATCAGACGGTCCCAGGTCACCCCCACCGTTGCTCATCGCGCGATCGACGGTTCTGTTTTATTCTTCCTCCCGCGTCATTTAAAATTCCTCTCAGTTAATCTCCACCGTTGGATGATGCCATCTGACGGTCCTGCTCTCTTCCTACGCCTCTGAAGCAGTAAAACCAAATACGAAGGATTTTATAACAAATTGTTTGTATTTTGCAGGTTTTCGAATGAATTCTTCCGCCATTTTTGAAGAAACCACAAAGGCCGAGGGTGACGATCCTCTGTCTTCTGAGTTCATAAAGAATCATTTGAGGGGTGTTATATTTACGTTTTATCAGTGATTTCATGACCCATTGATGCCATTCGACCCCGCTACTGCCCTGCGCACCAGAAGACAAGCAGAAATCATCATTTATTAAAGAGTATCAGTGCCAAAGACAAAATTTATTAGAACCGGAGATTGAAGACCCAAAAACATAGATCTCAAGTAACTTAAAGTGTTTTAGGAAACGATGAAGACATCTGTCGAGCTGAGAAATTCCCCACCGCTATAAGAAGAGGCTAATTGAACCCTCTACAGCTCCAAAGACACTTGCAGTATCGTTGAGATCAAAAACCGCCGAACAATTAATACTAATTGAGCTATCTTGTCTCTAATTGTCGGCAGAACCATTCGAGAAGATTAAAGAACAGTTCAGAAGCAGATATTTAGATCATTTCATCTCGGGAAGCAGAAATAAAGTCACTCCAGCATGACACCGAGCTTCAAAGGACGGAAAAAAGCTCCCACTGAGCTTAATTGTAAGTGTACATCAATTAATGCTGATGAACACCTATAGATTTCTTGATCGAGGCCCTCAAAGTACCGAAGAGTCATCTTCTGTATTAATTGATCCAAACAGATCTTTTCATAGTTTACCACCGCCTCATTCTTCTATAAATACCTCTGTAGAAGATGAGCAAAAGGTTGGTCTCGGGACATCTGAACGCATGTAATAGTCATTCTAAAGCCACTGATGCCCTGTTCTGTAATTGAAAGATACATAATCTGATATGAGAAGTTCAAAGCTGTAGAGACCCACCGGGCTTGCTGATTGTAACTGGTTTGAACATCAATACAAGCTGCTGATTCATGGAATTCTGAAACTATGTCAATGGTGATGTGTTCTTTACTGTCAATTGTCGTTTTACTTAATGTTTTCACTCTGTTCACTTTCTCTGATAAAGAGCAGCAAACATAGAGTTAGGATATACTCTCCACGGTACCCTACTCTTACTGAAAGCTTTATCTTCTATGTTTTCTTCATTTGAATGTCCTCTTTGAAGATTTTATTAATGCAGGTTAGTTTAAAAGTACTTCCCTGATCTAGATAGCTCTTTGAGATGAATGTTTTCTATGTTATCCTTGGAGTTTATCAATGCAGCATAGTTTAAAAGTACTTAGCTGATCTAGATTTCTCTTTGCGATTATCATCTATGTTCCCTTATCGAATATGCTGAAGCAGGCTGGTTTAAAAGCACTTACCTGATCTTAAGTTGTTTGAACTGTTTTTAAATGTTTCTGATGGAAAGTACTTCAATGCAGGCTAGTTTAAAATCACTTACCTGATCAACAGAAATACTTTTATGTTTCTCCTTTAGTACATGTTGAAAGCAAGCTATTTTAAAAGTACTTACTTGATCTTAGACTGTGCTTTGTTTTTTTCACTTGTTTAAGTCTTTCACTGCCTATTTGTTTCACTCCATTAATCACCTTAAGAGATCCTTTGATGTACATGACTTGCTCCATGGATCCTTCTTGAATTTTCTATCCAATTAAATCCTCCTATGACTCCATAGCCCAATGGGTTGAAGCTGTCTTTGTCCTTTGCTATCAGCTGAAACATTCCTTCTTTTGCAGGCTCTTCACCCTTTATTTTGAACTTCTTTCACCTTCACCATGTCTTCGCCCAACCAAAAACAAACAAAACAAACCCATGCTCTTCATAACTAGCCTAATATCATAATTCCAGTCTTTAAAGATCACATCTTTGAACTCATTTATGTAAATCATTATAGGGGATATCACTTCCTTGAACAAACATAACCAAACTTGTTTTCATCTTATAATTTCCATTTCACCTTAGAAAACCAAAAACGACAATAAGTTAAGAAATAGGTTATCTTGCACATATAGTGCGCCGCACTTCATCAGCTTACGATTCCCGGATTGACAAATTAAATGCAGCAATTTAGGACACACTAAATTGACCAAACACCTCCCCAGGCCCGGTGGCGCTAATGCCCCGGGGGCATCTCATTCCGCCGACGGTATCGTTGGAGCCCTTTCCCATCCTTACGCTCAACCTCCTATGGGCTATGGTCTCCCTCAGGGAGGGACCAACTCCTCCAGCACTCTCCCCCCTCCCGGTAGCATGTATCCAGGCTACGGCATGCCTCCTCCTTTTGCCCAACCTTCTGCTTACCTCAATGTTGCCCCACCTACTCATTACCCTTATCCGCAGCCTAGTGCGCCAGCTCCTCCAGCATATGCTCTTCCTCCTCCCTTGCCTCCTCAAACCTAGCACCAGGACCTACAACCCCCTCTAGGGCAAGTATTTGCACAGCAGGGCGCGACTAATCCCCCTTCTTCTCAAAGAAGGCAGAGAGGCAATCCAAACCAATCTGCCCCTGGTACCCGTGGACCCAATCCTGGTGTCGACCCTAACACTGCCAACCAGCAACAGGGCACTCAGCCCAAGCCGGACAGGCCACTTCGCACAAGTAAGCCTTGTTCGTGTTGCGGTGTTTATGGTCATTACACCCACGATTGTCCCCTCTTACCCCAGATGCGGCAGATGTGGGAGTCTCAAGCCACATTGCGCGGACAACACGCCTCTCCTCATGCTCCTCCTAATGTGGCCACTACCCAGCCAGCTGTGTTTACTGATCCTTTCCCTCAGCAAGGATTCGTGGCTACCCAACCGCCCGACAGCCAGGTAGCCGTCCCCCCTTCCCTTTCTGGTTCCTCTGATTACCAGATCCTTATGATGCACTCCGATCCTAACCCGTCCGTCGATCTTCACCTTCAAACTCGGTCTCGCCAGTACTCCAAGCCTCCTACTCAGTCTGCTCCCGAGCCTCCTTCTTCAGGTTCTCCAGAGCCTCTTTCGTCACCCAGTGGCCCCTTACATATCCCTCAACCAAAAGTTGAGGTTCATCCCACGATACCTAAGGGACCACTACGTCGAAATGATGCTCCCAGTCGAGCTGCCCATTCATATAGCATAGTAGACGATTTGGCGCAATCTCCTGCCGCCATTTCCACACTGGAGCTCCTCCAGTCGTGCCCTTCCCAAAAGAAGGCTCTACTATCTGTCGTGGGCGCTGTAGATCCTGCTGAAGACCAAATGATTTTTTTCAATGCCACTCAATCGGACCATCCTCCCCTCCCTCCTTCCGTTGCCTTCCAAATCCCAGTCAAAATCCAGAACGCCAACGTATCCCAGTGTATCATTGACGAGGGGGCATCCACCTGCGTGATGTCCGCTTCGATTTGGAAGCAACTCGGATCCCCTGAACTGGCCCCTTCCACGATCACCCTTCGAGCGTGGGACGGTCATGCCTCCCATCCCATTGGCGTGTTTCGTAATTTTCCTATCACCCTCACCGTTAAGACTGTTTGCGTTGACGTCGAAGTCATCGATGCCCCGCTAGATTACAACATTCTATTGGGGCGAAGCTACACCTATGCTATGTCTACTGTCCCATCCGCGGTATTTCGCACGATGTCTTTCCCCCATAATGGAAAGATAGTCACCATTGACCAGTTGACATATCATGAGCCGCAATCTCAGACCTCCCCTGAGACAACCATCTCTTCTGTAGCCAACAAGCAAACCGTTGATTCCTTGACCAGTGTCTGCCCCGGCATTTACAAAGATTCCTCCCTGCTTGGAACTTTCCCTACCCTTCCTCCTGCTCCTATCACTGATCCCAGCTTATCGAATATTTGCATGATGCAATCGTCTCAGGCTGCCCTTAAGCGGCCTGCCTCGGCTAGTCAGCAGCCTCCACCTGGCCCTCTGCACCCCGCTCCTAGCCATTCCTCTCAGCCAGCCGGACCTCCTCCTTTTGGCCCTCCCCCTATAGCTGGTATCCCTGAACCCCTCTATCCTTCCGGAACGGTTCCTCCTGGCCTTAACCACCTCGGCGCCGTCCCTCCTAGTCATTACCCTGCTGGGCAGATACCTTTCCTGGCTCCCCCTCCCGGAGTATTTTCTGTCCCCGTCTTGGCCACCCTCTCTCTCCCTAACCTGACCCTTGGCATACCTGTCTGGTACATTGACCCTCCAGCCGCTACCCCTCCTGGTCATCCCAAACCTTACCTTGCTTTAACACCAGTTCAACCGGTCCCCCTCACCTCCTCCGGGCCCCCAGCACCTCCACAGGACCCTACCCCTGTGGTGCCAGCCCCCGGAAAGAAAGGCAAAGCTCGTAAGGGGGAAACCTATCAGGACCAGGCCGCCCCAACAACACCTACCCCTCTGCGACCACCAAAGCCCGCCATCCAATGCGCTTTGTGTGATATAGTCAGTCACGCCACCCACATGTGTCCTGAATTGCCACACCTCAAGATTCTGGTCAACGAGACATTCCCCAACTCCGACATCCCATAAGTCTACGTCACTATCCCAGACTCTATCCCAAAACTCAAAAACTTGCGCACAAACCACCCTTGTGCCCTGTGCGATTTCCACGGCCACTACACTCACCTCTGTCCCCGCCTTGACGAGTATCATTCCTCCTTGGACATGTACCGCCAATTCAAGGCCACTTCGATAGGACCAGAGGACCTTCCTACTCCCATTAACATTCCTCCTCCCGTCATCGAGCCAACAGAGCCGTCAACTACCATTTTGTACCTGTCATCATCCTTGCGAGATAGTTCACCTGCCCTTCAACCTGTCGATCCTCACGGCCCCTCAGCCGACCTTGGATCTGTTGATATCGCACATTTGAGCCCTTCTCCTCTTGATGACCCGTCCCATACCACTACCCCCTCGGGTGACCTTTCTTCCTCCAGTCTTCCCATCTTCCAGTCCGATGAAGACATTATGGAAGCCATGACTAACCCAGAATTTCCATGGGACGATATGCACCATCGCGCATACTTCCTCCCGCAGCAGTCCCATGACCAATTTGCTGTGGAAACCAAAGACTTCATCCCCAATGCAGTCAATTGGTTCAAAAACCCCATCCCTACACCTAATGCTTTCGAAGAAGGAAACATGGCCAATATCTCTCCTACCATCAAAATTGACATTTCAGTCACACCAGGTATCGACGAATATATCACCTTAGGCGCCCACTGCACCTCGGAAGAAATCGAAGCTTACACCAAGATTTTCAAAGAATTCCGTGATATTTTCGCCTGGTCCTATTCTGAAATGCCCGAAATCGATCCCGCCATTGTCTAACACCACATCGACACATGGCCTGATGCCAAACCAGTCCTTCAAAAGTTGAGACCCATCCATCCTTCCAGACGTGACGCTATCAAAGCCGAAATCGATAAACTCAAGCAGGCTGGTTTTATTTACCCCATTGAATACACCACTTGGGTGTCCAACCCAGTTCCCGTTCTCAAGAAACAAGGCACCATCCCTGTCTGCACGGACTTTCGCGACTTGAACCAAGCTTGTCCCAAAGACAACTTCCCCACACCGTTCATTGACCAAATCATTGACGACTGTGCGGGGCATGAGGTTCTATCCTTTATGGATGGTTTCTCCGGATACAACCAAATTGCTATCTGTCCTGCTGATCAACTCAAAACCGCGTTCATTAGTCCGTGGGGAACTTTTGCTTACCGGGTCATGCTGTTCGGCCTCAAAAACGCCGGCGCCACTTTTCAACGGGCTATGTCTTATTGTTTCCATGACTTAGCTCACATTATCCTTGCTTATTTAGACGACCTCACTGCACATTCTAAACATCGGGCGCAACACCTCCACGATTTGCGTACCATTTTTTTCCGATGTCGCAAGTATAATATCCGCCTAAACCCGTTGAAATGCGTCTTTTGCATCCCTGCCGGCCATCTCTTAGGCTTCATCGTGTCTAAAGATGGTATCACTCTTGACCCTTTGAAAGTTCAAGCCATTCTTGAACTTCCCATTCCACGTACCCTCCGCCAGCTCCAAAGTCTCCAAGGCAAAGCTAATTTTCTTCGACGGTTCGTCCCTGACTACGCCACCACTACACATGGGTTCCTTAGACTCCTCCGATATTCTATCCCTTTTTTTTGGGATTCCCATGCTCACGAGTCTTTCGATGCCCTCAAGTAGGCTCTCACATCCGCTCCCTTGATCCGCCCTCCCGACTTTGATCGGGACTTCATCCTGTATATCTCCGCTTCCACCTATTCGGTCGCTGGAGTCCTTATCTAGGAAGATGACAGCGGTATTGAGCATGTGATCTACTACGTCAGTAAGAACCTTGTAGGACCCCCTGTTTCCTACTCCCTTGAAGAAAAATTAGCACTGGCTGTAGTGTTCTCAGTCCAAAAACTTCGTCATTATATCCTTATGCGCTCCACCAAGGTTGTGACTAATTCCAACCCCTTGGCTTTCCTGTTGAGTCGTCGTATCCTCACTAGGAAATATGCCCATTGGGTCGTTATTCCTAAAGAATTCGACCTCGAATTCGTCACACCAAAGAGTAAGAAAGGCTTAGCCCTCGCTGAGCTCATTTCTGAATTACCTACCGGAGCGCCAGATACCCCAGTTAATGATGATTTTCCTGATGAACACTTATTTGAGATTACTACCGACGACCCATGGTATGGCGACATTCTTACTTACTTGCGAACCCAAAAGTTCGCCCTTCACCTTGATCATGGGGCTCGCCGACGCATCCGACACCAAGCCCCCCGGTACCTCCTTATCGGTGACGATCTATATCGTCGCGGGGTTGATACCGTCCTTCGTTGTTGCCTCACACACGCTGAAGCTGAACAGGTCCTTAATGCCTTCCATAGCGGTGCTTGCAATGGCCACCTCTCCGGTCTTGCTACTACCCAAAAAGTCATGCGCGCTGGGTATTTTTGGCCTTCCCTCTTTAGTGATTGCATTGAGGCAGTCAAACACTATCCCAGTTGCCAACATTTCGCCCCTAAGGCGCGAGCTCCACCAGCTCCCCTCCATCCGGTCGTCTCAACCGGCCCCTTCTGTAAATGGGCCATCGACTTTATGGAGTGTCGCCCGCCATCCGCTGGTAACCATAAGTATATCATCGTGGCGGTTGACTATTTCACCAAATGGGCCGAGGCCATGCCAAAGTTCAACAACATGGCAGCTACTGCGGCCCTCTTTTTCTTTAACCATGTTATAGCTCGATTCGGGGTTCCCAAACAACTGGTCTCTGACCATGGAAAACATTTTGAAGATGAGATATGGCGTGAGCTATCCTCACTGTTAGGTTTTGAGCACCAATATTCCTCCTCCTATTACCCCCAAGGTAATGGCCAAGTTGAAGCAGTCAACAAAATCCTCAAAACTATGCTTCAACGAACGGTGAATAAGCACAAAACCAACTGGCATCTCATGCTCTTCCCTGCTTTGTGGGCCTATCGAACTTCTGTTAAAACTGCCACTGGGTTTACTCCTTTCCACCTGGTTTTTGGAGAGGAGGCAGTCTTACCGATCAAGTGTGAAATTCCTTCCCTACATCTGGCCGTTGAACTTCTCCCTGACACCCAACCTCTAGAACAACGACTTGTCATGCTCGAGCGTGCTTCTGAAGACCGCCGTGTTGCCTTGCAAACCATGGAAGCAGCCAAAAAGCGCACCAAAGCTCAGTATGACCGAAAATTCCAACCTCGCACTTTTCATGAAGGTGACCTTGTTCGGCATAGGTATGCCTCCCCCGCCGCCTTCAGCACAGGTACCCTCTCATAAAAAGAGACTTGTTGCACCTGCGAGTCTCGTCTCCTCAGGGTCTAGTCCTTCAGCACACTATCTACCTTACATTTCTCTCTCTGACATCCCTTTTGTTGTCTAGTGATTGTGTTCTTACAACGTACTTCGGTCAGACGATTTGCTCCTGACACTCGCACGCTGGGGGGCAATCTGTTACACCATTTTTTGGTCATCTAACCTATTATCATTAGATGGACCCAAGTACACCATGTAAGACCAGTTTTACCCTAAGTAAAACTACTTTCACTATGTTAAAATAGGAAACCCCAAAAGGAAATATTAAACAAACCCATATTTGTTTGATTTTCCTCATGGAATAATTAATTAAACCATAATTTAATTATTATTCCCAGTCATGTTTAACCTAAAATCAAAGAAATTAATTAGATAAACCTTTATTTATCTTATTATTTTCTAGGAATAATCATTTAAACCTTATTTAGATGATATTCCTTGTTAAATATGACCAAATCACCCACAAATAATTAAATAAATCACTATTTATTTAATTATCTTTCAACCACTTTCTTAAATAATTAAATAAATCATTATTTATTTGATTATCTTCTAACCGCTTCCTTAAAAAGATAAATAAATCATTTATTTATTTATTTTTGACAAATTAAGGGATTTGACCCAAGTCAAATACCTTTCCCTCCAACAAATATAATAAAATATTCCATAAAAAGTGGATCTAGATCTGGTTAACCCATGCACCAAGATCTAGAATGACCCAATGTTTTGTTATAAATAGGAGGGTTTTTCCTACCATTCCTCACCTTTTGTTGCCTATTAGATCACTCTGGATATATACACTTGGTCACATATCTCCATCATTTGCTCCCATTGAGCTCTACTCTTTGCATTGGGTTTTCTACATCAACTAGAGAGAGAAATCTTAGATCTGAAGTGCTGAGGACTTCCAAGAACCCATCCCACTGAGGGGAATTGGATACTCCTTCTGGTTTTCCTCACAGGTGCCCCATTAATACAAAAATTCTTTCAAAAATTGTTCTTGTCTTGTCTATTGGTATATGGAGAAAACCCTTATTTTTACTGCTTAATGTCTTTCCATACATAGATCTGGTGTTTTGCAGCTCTTTTCTTGTCTAACTAATCGTAGATCTGAAGATATTGGCAGCCACTTTTGTTGTTAGGGCTATTAGTTATGCGTAGCTAAAGTGGTCCTTTTTCGTACACTTCGACAAAGGATTCATACTAACAATATATGTATTTATAGTTAGATGTGTATTCTGTTGTGTTCCTGCATAAATCCGGATGAGTGGTATTTGAGCAGGTCTTCTCTTTCTCTATTTTTCTTTGCATGTCCCCAATGCGGTCAGGGTATAAGGAGTTCAGGCTCGATCTGGTTTCACCGTTCTAAGATCAGCCTCGCAAACCCCGACGACCCTCCATGGAGGAAGGACAGAAAGACGAGGGAGCAGAAGATCCTATCAAAATATTGTTCGAGGAGGCCGTTGAGAAACAAAGGAACGTGACGATGGATAAATTTTCCCAAATCCTTCAATGAATGCCCACCGATGGCACATCTACATCCAACATGTCCACCAATAGGTTCGCAACATCCTGTACAAATCCAATACCAAGTTCAGTAGAATTCCCCACCCCCCCCTCCCCCCCCACCATGGAGGAACTTAATGCAATGGATATCATTGCTTCCTAAGGAGGGAGGAATGATCTAGGTGGATATCAGTGGCCATCCACCTATTCCTTTTGTACCTGCAACATCAATTCTTGCAGTGTTTCACTTCCAGTAGCTTACTATTTTTAGTAGGTTTTCACGTCCTACACGCCCAGAACCATTTTGGGGCATTAATGATCTAGGTGAATATTGGTGACCACCCACCTATTCCGTTTGAACCCCCACCCTCAGTTCTTTCCATTTTTAAGTTTCAACACAACTTACTATTTGTACCAATTTTTCTGGTCCTAAAATTTGGGAGTCATTTTGAGGCCCTAAACGACGTTATTTGGGAAACCCGAGAATAACATTAATCCATCGACCAATGTTTCTCACACCAAAAGTTGTATTCCTTAAACAAATCTTTCTAACGAGCTATTGAGCGTGTCAAACGGAGATCGGATGCCAAAGCTACATCCCCAGGAAGTCAAAACACCAATTTACCCAAACGAGGCCCACAGTGTTTGCGCTCATTTCTTACGGTTACGTTTTTGGAAGTTTTGGGTTTTACATTGTTTCTCAATAATAAATAGGCCTTTGAGCCTCATTGTAACATAGTTTAGGGGTTGGTAGCCATCACATCTCTTCTGAGGGATATGCTGCGAGTACCCTAGCTCATCTATTTACATTATGTTTGTAATAGGCCTTTGAGCCTCAGTGTAACAGAATTTAGAGGACTGCGTATGCCACATCTCTTCTCAGAGATATGCTACCATCGCCTTAGCTTGTTTCCATTATGTTCGTAAGATTATTTCAGTCATTGTTTTATTAATAAAATGAAGCATTATTTTCTATTGCATATCTATGTTTATGGTTAGATGTGTATTCTTTTGCGTTCCTGCATAAATTCGGATCAATGCCCAATGTCTACTTTCACTATTTCTAAAGGAAAAGCTTGTGAATTGATAAACGAAGCTGGTGAAAATATAGAATCTCTTCTTGAGAGTGTTTTTAATGAACTATAGTCCCAAAAGGATACTCAGTTGGATAACAACTCGTAGAGAGCAATGCACACTCACACTCAACATAGTATGGCACATTGTGCTGATAATCTTCTACTAGATCCATTTCAGAAAAATGAATCATTTTTACATTTGAAATTGAAGAAATAGTCAAAATTCCCTCCAAAAAATTCTTGTCATCCTTTGACAATTCCCTGGGAAGTGCTTTTAAACAAGATTTACATTTTAATGGTAGAGATGCGCTCAAAAGTTAAAAAAGATGAGACAATTGTTGAGAAGGAATTCCCATCTATCTATCAAACAACTCGGTTTAGAAAATTTTCATATATAATTGGTGATCTTCCTGCTAGAGATTACTATATTCACTTAGCAGAGATCATATTCACAAATGGCCTATCTAGGATATGAGGTTTGAATGCCTTTATACAACAGGATAAGATTATTTATGAGCTTGACATATATACTCGGGTTGGTTCAAACACTCCACTTGTTTTGATCGATACCCCAGCACATGTTATTCATGGAGGAAATTTAAATATTAAATATGAAACAGTCACTGGTAGCCCTATTGTATGTGCCAGTTACATTAGAAAGGGTATTATTTTCCTTGATTTTCCTCCTATACTATAACTTTAGATGAAATGATCTCAATATGATTTCCTGCGAGATACAATGATCTAGATAAATGACCAATATGAATTTCCACTTCAAATTGACTTGGACAGGGACAACGATGAATATATTTCTCCAGATGTAGGTGACTTGTTGAAGTTGTTGGATTTATCTTGTGATGAAAACACATTACCAAATACATATGGCAAACTTCAACCTCCTCTTGGAAAGGACTGTTTAAAGATAATGGAGTTCATTACAGTCCCACTAAGGATGGGTAGTGAAGTAGCTCAACGTGAATTAGTCAAGTTGGGTGCCATTCAAATGATTATACATCTGTTTTTTTGTTATCCTTTTAATAATTCCTTGCATCATCCAGTGGAGAGAATAATAGTGTCATGCTTAGAGAACAATAATACATCTCCCATCAAGCATCTCCTTTAGGATTGTAACTTAATCGGAAGCTTTTTGGAAAAAAAAATAAATCCCATTGTTCTTGTTGATCAGAATAAGCCAACAGTATCCTACACAGGAAAGGTTGCACCAAGTATATGGAACATTGGTCACTTTACACGAGTTGAAAACAAGCTTACTTATTTGGGAATAAATAATATCTTGATACAGTCATTGTTGCAGAGAAATGGTCAGTGGAATAATCAGGAAACAAATTTTCCTTCAAAGTGTAATGTAGTGGGGAAATTTTTCCAGTGGACATGAAGACGATCAACAATACAAAAATAGACTATAGTTGGCGAAGAAGATGATTTTTGTGGCAGATATTATGATAAGTCAACAATGGCCAATAACCTGAGTCAAGTATTCTGATATGGAATGTTTGACAGTGAATATGGGGAAGAGGGACATCAAGCCATTGGTAGAGACAATGAGGATGCCTTCTTTGATGATGAGTCAGTAGAAGTGAATGTATTCTCTCTTGGAATGGGCATAAAATAGGATGGTGTCATGCTGAGAGATATGATGTTCACCAATATAAATTGGTTTTCCCTTCAAGATGACAGGCATACTAACTGGTCAGTGACGACATCTCTTGTTTCGTCATCTCCCAGAGTAGAGGATGGTCAAACAAACAACATAACAACATCAACTAATACTTGTGGTAATAGTAGCAGTAATGATGAAATTGTGTTAAAAGATGATGCAAAGTTGGTAGATACAAAAGCAAGACCAGTGCCAAACATGAACTTAGGACAAATGGAGTCAAAGGATATTTAGAGAGTTGGTATATATGTGAATGGTGATGAGAAATAATGATGTTACAACATGCTAGGTTATATCTATGAATGTTGTCTCAGATTGCAAAAAATTAACTAGAGGGCCCTTCCAAGGGTGCTCGACGTACATATGCATGGCAATAAAGAGGTGACATTTCTATAAACTAGGATCTACCCTACCTTTCACTTAGATGATAGCAATAAGTTATCCAATTTAAGAACAAGAATCAACAAGGGAAAAGCATAGGAAATACCTCAACAGACATCCTTGTTTAGATGGCATATTTTTCCCTTTAATCAAAGGCCTTTATAGCATAATTTAAGTGGAATTTATAGTCAATAGAAACAACAATATAGATTCAAAAATGAAAAACCTTACACAAAAAAATACACTCAATCATTCATTTTCCTTTCAAAACTTAGGTAAGTGAAGCTACTTCTCTTATACATATATTGAGATCAAAATCCTCAACAATGAAACAATAATTAAGAAATCCTAGATCCGTGATATTTCCTAGGGTGAATAAAAATAATGTATCTCCTAATAGCCTCCTAAAGTTAAGTAAAAAATACATAATAAAGTTCTAGGACGATTAAGTGGGATGCCACTTGTCCTTTCCTCAAGCAAGATGCCCTCTTAACATTGTCTTATCCAACCCTGTTATAAGCATATTTGAATATTGTGCATTGTTCTCCTCTAGAGTGCTAGTCAAGGGATATCTCAAAATGTGCCAATGGTCAAAAAATGAATGGATCACTCCACTATGTGAAGCGGTCAACAGCCTAGAGATGCACAAAATGTGCTGAAAGTACCATGATCAAGTAGGGTGTTCTCTCTAGTGAACAATAATGTCCCCAAAAATATAGATCTCATGAATAAGTGTGCAGATCCTCAAGGAGGTCAACCTAAATAAATTTGCAAAGAGTATTGGTCCATGTGCATAGTAACCATATCTTCTCCAAAGAAGCCAATAGAAGTGGAACACTCTAGACAAATGCTCATGAGAGGTGGAGCCCTTCTCATAAAATAATTTTGCGGACCCAAAACCATGTGCAAAATGACATGAATCCATGTTCGAATACCATCAAACCATCTTATTACCATGGAATAAGACTAGCATGCTCTCATAATATGTGCCACAAAGTGGAGCGATCCTAAAAAATGGGAATACAACCAATTGTTAAAGAATCTATCACTAATCCTAGTGCTCCACCAACCAAGTCTCTAAATTCATGCAACACCACAATGTGACATCATATGAAGCCAAGAATGCAAGACTCTTATCTGATTGTAGCCCCTATTGATGTGGCATGCCTCCAAATATTTGCTTGTGCCTAGGGAGATGTGAATTGTTCTCTCAAGCAAACAAATATGCATGAAATTGTTTTGATAAAGTCTTCAAAAGGTTCCCCCAAATATGTGAATTAACACCTCAAAAGTGACCCCAAATATGTGAAGTAACACCTCAAAAGTGACCACAAATATGTGAAGTGACACTTCAAAAGATGATTCATAATAAATAAAAGGCATAAAGAGCAAAAAAAATGGCATTCAAGCCAACCTCCTCGATATGGAGGTTGCTTGGGTAGGTCTTCAATGTGGATCAAGGCCTCATACACCATGAGGGGTAAGAGGCTCAATGAAAATAATAGTAGAAAGAACCTGGCCAGTTTAGGATCTGGAAGATTACATTTATTATTGGAAAGGAAATGTGTCATGAGGTGAAGGAGATCTTGGTAGGCCTAGGTAATGATCTCTGTGATTTGTATGGCTATGTCATGGATTTTCTAATTTGATTGATTTTTTAAAGGAAATGGTATCGTAGGTTTTACTAAGAACTTTGATATTGATACTCAATAAAGTAGACTCCTCATTGATAAACTGGGAAGATCTAGCAGGAATCTACATTTAGTAATTCATTGCATTAATACTTGCATATTCAATGAGAAGCATTCTTTTTGGAGTTTTAGTACATCATAGGCAATCTTTCAAGCATATTTACATTGAGAAATTTGCATTATGGCTGTACATAATTCCATATAGCTCAATTTTTATGGAGGGCTAGACAATGTCCAAATTTGAATGTGGATGGTGTGGTACTTCAATACTGATTTTGGGGCTTATCACCTCGTTTGGTATTGTAAGTCATAGTTGGACTCTACCATCTTGTGATGGAGTCTAGCATGATGAAATACTGGCAAAGCTGGTTTTTCCCCTCGTTGTTGGTGAAATAAGAAGACACTGGGAATCTATGGTTAGCTTGAATTCTTGATGCGAAACATTTTTCTCAAGGGGTAGAGGTAGCCAATATAAATTTGATACTTCCATCATGTATAGTATGGGATATCCTTATTTTAAGGTATTCATCATGTGTACTCGATTCTGTTGTTTTATTTGTTTTTGAGTTCACAATTCTATTGAAGGTGTATGTTGTATTGTTTGTCATCTACTTGCAGTTACATGGAAAGCACTTAATTGCATACTAAATTATAGTGATGTAATCATGATATTAAAACTAAGTCCCCAAGGTACCCAAATGATTTATTCTAACAATTTTCAAATTACAATTTTGAACCTTGTGAGCCCTGCTAAGCTACAAGGCATGGTATTCAAATTTCTCTTATTAAAATTCGGAATAATAAAATCAGGGCTCTAGTTTTGACAGGATGAGTAGCTAAAACACGAATGTTAGAAATAAAAATTTGCATAAAGATACAGTGCCCGATGGTTGATGAATTTTATTTTGCAACCTCGATCTCTCTCTGCGTAGCTTGTAAAAAAACACCAAATTGAATAGTGTTGAAAGAAAAAGAACAAATCACAGCAATAAACCCCGGAAAAAGAGACCCTAATTCCTCATTATCGTCAGAGAAACAACAACAAACCTGATATTCATGAAAGGATTCATGATTAGGGCACTGACATTGGATATCAACTCCATCTCCATCCCAGCAATGATGATTGTAAACCATTCTTCTAATTCTTTGCGATACGACTGATCATAGGGTCGAATCCAAATTTGGTATTTCAATGTGAACAGACTAAAATATGGAGAGGTGAAAATGTGGAGAAAATGTGGAGAAAATGCAGTGTAATAATGAAACTAAGTTTTGAGGAAAAGAGCAAAGGATATGAGAAATAACAATGCAACAGTTTACTGAGACAAGAGGTTTACACAAATCAATATGAATATCACAACCCTTTTGCAGCAAAGGATATGAGAAATAACAATGCAACAGTTTACTGAGACAAGAGGTTTACACAAATCAATATGAATATCACAACCCTTTTGCAGCAGTTCTTTGTGTAGATTATAAAACAAGAACGTTGCTTATAAAACACGAACGTTGGAAAGAAAAAAATTTCATAGAGTGCAAAAAACCCAGGATACTCTGTCATAACCATTTTGATAGCACAAGAAACAGCGCTACTCGACTGACCTTAGCACAGGAGACTTGGAGTATGCTTTGATAACTGGAACCTGACAGGATAATGAGTTACCACCAACTTCAACCAATTGATGAAATGTAGTTTATGAATTTACCTTTTAAAACATTGTTCGAGGGTAATATCAGTCTCTATGTATGCCTCGTCACTCCCTTCAATCACCCTTCAATAACCGAGACATACCTCTAGCATTACAGAAGGAATACACGATGTTTCTAAATGCATTCACATGGCTAAGTGAGTTATCCAGGAAGATAAATACATGAAAATTAGATGTGTGAGAAGTGTATATCCTCTGCCTATTTTAGGAAAATGTTCATTAATCCAAAAATGTTCATCAATCCTGAAAATCTCCATGACTCCCTCCTCCCACCTATTTTATGAAAATCTTCATTAATTTCGAAAATCTCCATGACTCCCACCTCCCACCTATTTTATGAAATTTTTCAATAATCCTAAAAATATCCATGACTTCCTCCTCCAGCCCATTTTATGTCAAAGCTAAATTTAGGTCAAGAATCGATTTTCATAGTTCATATTTCTATTATTAAACTTTCTTTTTAGATGAAAAGGATTAAATGTTTTCCCCAATCTCCATTTTAAGAAAATTATAATTAATTTTTTAATACTTTTTGAAAATTTAATAATTGTTTTTTTAATATTCTATATTAAAAATAAATAAATTATAAACTATTTTTTAATAATACTTTATATTAAAAAATTAATTATCTTATAATTTTTTAATACTATGTTAAAAAACTAATTGTGTGTGGATAATTTATAATCGGTGTATTTATTATTGTAAAGTCTAATTAAAAAAAGGTTTAAGTTGAGATAAAAAAATATTAATGGAGATGGAAAAAACCCTAACCTGCAACAAACTATAGTTTGTCGGCAGACTCCATGGGAGCTTGTCTGCACGCAGGACTGGAATGATAGTGGATCAAGGCAGAGGTTATAGGTTTATTACGGTGATGATAGTTTTAGGGGACAATTCTGCCACAGCGTTGGGGAGTTTTCTTATTATCCGCCATACCAACAAGACTGCTCAGAGCTCAATACTTGATTTTATAAGGTGGTTTGTCGCCAATGGTCATGGGATTCACTGCCATAGCCCTGCAGTTGCACACTTGGCATTTCATTAGTGGTTATAACAACCCGAAAGTGGGTTATTATTATTACCCTTGATTTCCTTGGAGACCCCAATGGATACGGTGGACGGTCACAACAGTTGAGCCAGCTCCTAAAAACAGACAAGGTTTTTTGTGGCAAGGAGAAGGCGCTCTCAGAACAGAGGTGAACACTCGAAACAGAGAGATGATTGAGAATGAGCTGTACTACTTATTCGAGAACTTGGAACCATCTCATATTTGGGCTCGCTTAACACCTAAGTGGACAGGTGGGATGACCCAAGGATCGTAGAAAAAAAACAAGTGGATATGGATATTGACGACTCATCACATACTCCGTATGCCTTATTGGAATCCTTCCTGGCAGTTGAGGTGGTTTACTCGGAACCCTTCCCAACAGAACTAGCCTCTCCAGCATATTCTATCCCCTCGTCGTTGGTTCTTAGACTATGCGAGCAACAAGCCCAAGTAACACCAGATGTTTTCGGTCTCATAACGAATGATTTGGGGGCTAATGACGACAAATTCGAGGATTATTTTGGTTTCAAACATTTAGGCATCAATCATGTAGAGGATGAACTAACAGACACAACCAATTTAGGGGATCCCCCTTTCGTGGCAGCATCAGGTTGTTTTGAGGGAATCACTCATTTGGTTCCACCTCTGGAGGACATCAAAACGTCAGACTCAGATGACACATCGAAAGGAGAAGGGCACATCTAGGACAAGACCACTCACAGGACAAGAGTTTTCAGACACTGGATGCTAGAGGGAGATCAGGTGGATGTGCAATGGGATTCAATAAAAGGACTATCAAAGTGGGTAACTAGTGTGGCAGAGAAGGGATACTGGGGGCTGACATCACTATAATTGGACTTGACATGCCCATCTACATGATCAATTTTTACGGCCCTTGCCACAACAGGGATGACTTCTGGGATAACTGGATGGCCACTACCATCATGAAGGGGGAACACATTATCATGGGTCGAGATTTAAACTTCTCCATTGGACTTGTTGAATCTTGGGGGTCGAACATTGTTCCAGACCCCTTGTCGGTATGCTTTGAGCATCTCATTGATGATGCTGACATGTTAGATTTGGCCATGCCCACAACATTCCCCACTTGGCGAAATAGAAGGACTGGGGAGGCTTCTTTGGGTAGAAGACTGGACCGCTTCATGATCAAGACTAGGTTGGTTGATAGGATTGACAAGGCCAGATAATAGGTGGGGTCAGGAGGATCCTTAGATCACACCCCCATATACCTTGAAATTCAAAGGGATAGTTCCAAACCACACTCCCCCTTTAAATTAAACTCTGGCTGGCTGGAGGATCTATACTTCCACCTTATGGTCCAAAGAGAATGGATTCATTGTGATCATATACCTGAATCTAAGCCTGCCCGTGTACTCTACTGCAACTTGTCAGTATTAAAAAGCTTAACTATAAGATGGGCCAGAGAGAAGAAAAAACATGAAGAAGAGACATTAAAAAATATTGAGAATGAGTTAGATAATCTGATGGGATTGGATGACATTGACTTCTAGTCCACTTAGGTCAAGGATCATCTCATACAACTTGAAATGGAGAAACCCAAATTGTTAAGGAAATAGGAGGAAGGGTGGAGACTCAAAAGCAGGGCCATTTAGCTCAAAGCGGGATATGACAACAAAAAATTCTTCCAACAATGTGCAAAAGGAGGAGGGAGTATTAATACTATCTATGAACTGAGGGACCAGGCTAGAAGGGTATTAACACTCTACCTTTTTGTATGTCTATAGTCGACAGTCCTCCAGATACACTATAAGGTAGATAATTTTTCAAAAAAATTCTAATGGTAGTTTCTACTATGTGTATGGTATTACTGGTGGATGCATGATCCTCCAAGTCATATAATGAAATGAAGAGTTCCCAATGTAGTATCTTATGTACTACTTTTTTCTATCAATAGAAATACATTGATGAATTTTACAACAACAACAAAAAACCTCTTTCACTCTAGTAGTGTTATGTCCTTTTTTACTATAAATTTTATGACTTACCTGACCTTTCATCCTTTAATTTTCAACTTTTGGATATGTGGTGGTCTATTATTGATGAAAAACCAAACGAAGACTATTTTTCGAGAATTTTGGAGCTCATGTCAAGGTACATAACACTAACATCATTTTCCATGTCAATGGTCTAGTCAGTTTCCATGTCAAGTGTAAGGTTGATTGGCGTAGTCATTTGTATATTTTTTAATTGACCCTGTTAGCGCTCAAATCTACCTTAGGCTGAAATAAGGTAAAACTCAAGGCAACATCAAACCACGCTCAGCCTCGTAGCTAGCCCTATGAGGGCAGGAGAGTGCTCTCTCCGGGTCTATCTCGGAAAAAGGTCTTCAAAGGGGCTGAGATGACTCAAAATTGATACTGATTTTAGGCTAGTAAAGAGATAGGAAAGTTTGATTCAAATTTTTTGGGTTTTTGTTGGAAAAATGGGAAAAAACAATTTCGGGCTCGGGGATGAGGCCAGATCTTTGCAGAATTCGAGTTGGGGCAAGGTGGGTAGTAGTCTTGATGATTTTTGATTAGGTGTATGGATAGATCAGAATGAAAAGGAGCTGAAGAGGGAAAGGAAGAACATGAATCCTCTCCAAACTGGCGAAAACATGTAAAACTAAACAAATTTAAAGGAAGAGCACTGGAATCAATGGATTCAACCTCATTTACTCATTCATTTAGTTTCAGAAGCAAAAGAAGAGAATGGAATACATAAAACATTAAAAAAATTACAAATAACTGAGAGAACACACCATCAACACTGAAAGCCACAAGAATCCTAACAGGTGCTGCAAAACCTCTGATCTTTCCTTAGCCAAAATGTAGAAAATATGTACAATAGTGTGCCAAAATTTTCCCAAGAGTTCAACCCTGAAAGTGTCTCAGAAAATACAATAAATAGACAATTCTAACCCCTTCCCATGCCTCTATGGGTCTAGGTCATGCTTCTAGGAGCAGTTTGAACCAATTCTAAACAAGGAGCTAAAATCTAGGCAGCCAAACAACTTGCCTCTATAAGCTAGGGAACTGATCCATTCACTTGATTTTCACTTTTTTGTGAATGAATAATCTAGAATAGGTAAATACATGCCAAAATTACATCATTTTTATCAAATTACATCAATAAAAACCAATAATTACATCAAGAGGTGAAACTGGTCCAAACTGGCCGAATTCCTGAGCTGGAAAGTGAAAATTTGACCAAAAATCTCTATGCGCCGCGCGCCTTTGGACCTGCTTTTGGAGCACTTCCCGACATCAAAATCAAGCTCATGATAGCTTGTTGGAAAGCCCTGGATGTATTCTATCCAATCCAAGTGGAATTTCACAATTTGGAGCTCATTTTACCCTCCAAAACGTCATTGTCCCACAAGTACTTCCTTCTGGTGCAAAAGGTGGCAGAAAGGTGATTTTCATGGTGTTTTTGGCCCTTTTGATCATCCAGAACTTGATGAAATGCTTCAGAAATTGCTGAGAATGCATAAATTAGCATGAAAAATCCAAAAATACAAATTTTTCCTCCAGAAAGTGTCCCAATCATAAGCGCGCGTCGTGACGGGCTATGCGTTGGGCTGAAAAACCTGTTTTGAGACCAAAATTTTCAAAAATGACAAAAATTTCTTCAAATTTGCTCAAATTTAGAGCGAAGATCCTCCATCATGTCTCATGTTCAGCCAATGAAGCCTCGGCCAAAATCCGGAGTGGATCAAGCCTCTTTCGTCGTTTCAGTGCTTTGCTCAACCTTCTCTTCAGGATCTTCATTTTTGCTCTAAAAACGTGCATGCGGGCCCAATAATGATTCTTCATATAACGGAGCATGTATTTTTCTCTATTGGCCTTTGCAAAAAACTTCTCCAGATGAATTTTAACGTGCATAAGTTTGGTCTCTCGCTCAACTGGTGTCATGTCACCAGGTCTCTTCCGGGCCAATTGTCGATCTTCACGGATTCGCCGCAGCTCTACAAGTGTGTGCTGATCCTCTAGCTGTTTGTTCCGCTTCTCCAAGTACTTTATCACCCACTGTGCTCTCTGTAAATTCTCTGTCAAAGTACCAATCTCAGCTTTCTGCTCCTGGATGACCTCCCTCAGTTTCGAGCTGGGAGAGCTCACATCAACATCAATCAATGTAAACTCAGTATCCTGGCCTCCTGAGGGGCCCTCATCGTGTATAGGCCTCTTGCCTCTGTCCTGAACCTGTACCTGTGCTGATGTCAAAAACGAGACCCCTTCCACCCCAGGTGGAGATAATACTCGCGCTGCTGATGAAGTCAACGAGACCCCTTCCACCCCGGGTGGAGATAGTACTCGTCGTGTAGCTGCAAATAAGGCTCTGTGGCCTCGCTGATATGTCACATACACTGGAGCACTGATATTTTCGGTCTCAAGAATTTCAAACTGGTGTGAAGGCTCTCCCTCATCATGAACTACCTCGGGAGGCGGCTGTGGCGCTGCAAAGAAGTCACGCGAGATGAACTCATCCCATGCAATGCCCTGATGTGTTGGCTGATGTACCACCATGATTTTGATCAGCACGTAATGATATATACTGTTATGCTTCTGTGCTGGGGTCTTCTTCTGTATAATAAATGTCATCCGCTCTATGTTATGGTACATGAAGTATGGAATGCTCATCATACGTACCCTCGTGAAATGCATCAAAAAAAGGATATGGTACGCATAGAGGCGTGAGAATCTCCCCTCGCAACTGAAATATCGAATAATCAGTCTCATCAAGGGTGCATACTCATCCTTCAAAAATTGAAATGGAAATACCCTGCTCAGCTGCCTCATATATCTAGGTCTGATATAGGGCTCATAATATGATTTCTCTACCTGCTATCGTTTGTTCCATTCCTCTCCTATGTTTGGTATCCTGGTGGCCTGAGCAATGGTCTCTTGTGACATAATGAAGTTTACTCCGGCAAGGTTTACACGGCCATCATGTAAATGTAGAACAAATAGGCAAGCTAGCTCACGATGATTCTGAGTTTGGGAAATCATCTCACAGTATTGGAAACATGACTGATGCTGAAAACAATCCATTGCAAGCGAGCAAGCCTGCAATTGAGCCAAAGAAGTAGGCTCCTCCCTGACATGCCTACCACTTTTTCCACTTTTGTGAGACCTCCGTGGCACATTAACCTCTGTTGTGGAATCACTGTCATACCCCTACTCATAAACTGAATCCGTCTCTAACATGGCGCTGAAATCAAGATGTTTGAAAAATGTATGCTGATATAGGTATGGTGAAAACAAGAGTTCAGTGTATGCTCTAATCCCAAATGTGTCACATATGTATCAAGGTGCTATAGGAAAACCACAATGATAAAAGTACTGTCAAGTGAGTTTGAATGGGAAAACAGCCACTACTTGACTACATGGGGATTTGACAAGTGAATAGGAATGAGTGTAGTGTAGTGTAGGACAAAGAAATAGCCCTTGGAATGACAATTAGGCTTTCTCAATGGAGGATTTGGGATAGTGAATATGGGACTGTGCTACAACAGAAATGATAAGCAGTGAGACAATGTTATGGTAATCACAGTGACAACAATGATGGAATAGGAAAGAGACCCTGAGGCTGTGATAAATAATAAGCAGTGACACCAATGACAGTAGATGGCATGAGCATATATGTCAACAACATAAGATTTGAAACCCCCACAATATCACCAACATTTGTTTCAAAACCCTATGGAGTGAATTTGGCAATGAATATAGGGTTTAATGTTCACCATATCAAACACTTTTTTTTCCCTCATTTGAAACACCATAACATATCCATGAATCAATGAGCAGGCGTGAATAACTTACTTGCAGATGAATGAGGCATTTTGGAACGAATTTGGGTGAGGGAGTGAAATTTTCTGGCCTCAGGGCTCTATGCGCCGCGCGCTCTCTATGCATCGCGCGCGTGTAAAAATACAGTGGAAGCTGATGCTCAGTGCGCCGCGCGCTGCTCTATGCACTGCGCGCTCCTTGTATGCGCCGCACGCACTGTCAATTCACACAGTCAGCTTCAAAACTTACAATTGCGTCTTTCCATTCTTCATTTCGACTTTTGCTTTGAAAATTTATGAATGTAATTTGATTCAACGGGTTTATATAGCCTTTGAAATATCTTGGGAGAGATGGGTTTAATTTTTAGTTCTTCAAAAACCCACTTTGTAATGTTTTTCATTTGGCACTTTATTCTTTCTTTGAACTTCTGTCTTTTGGCTCTTTGCACTGATTTTCTAAGTTTTGGACTGATGAAACTTGGTTGTTTTTGCAGGGATGTTTGACATTTGGAATTCGGCAAAGATCAGAGGTTGCATTTGAAATTTTTATGGTGGGAAAAATACATGACTGTTACAAAAAAATGAACTTCACAATTTCTAGTTCAAAACAGAGTTTTGAAACAGAAATGTCCTCAGAAGTGTTTGATGATAAAAATTTGAATTGAGAAATTTTTCGAGAATCATCCTCATGGCCTACAGGCATTTATTAAACATATCAAAATACTGAAACCCTAGACTCTAGGACTAAAAGACTCTTGTTGATGAAAATAATCATTTATGACCATGAACGACGTGACCTGAACTTCGATGATTTTTTAGGAGTTTTAATTAGCCCAGCAGGTACAAGCATGAGGGAATACAAGATGACCAGACCCTCTCGTTAGTCAATGACATGCCCCTAGCAAAATGCAACAAAGTGAAGTGAGCGAGACACCTAAAAATGATATGCAAAAAGTGAAATGATCTCTGACGGAGGGCTGTAAGGACCGACTCTAACATTGGCTCCAATGGGGATGGTGGCTCCAAGGAGATGCCAAGAATGACAGATCTCTGGAAGAGTTAGACAGTGCCTTCATCCATTGGGCGATGGAGTCATTATTTGAACAGATAACACAAAACCTTTGACACATTTATTGACTGAAAACTTGATTGAAAACTAACTGAAACTTGACTAAAACTTGACTCGGTTTTAAAACTGAAAAGACTGATAATACTAACTTGAAAAACTTCAAACAAACTAACCTCCTTCTCCAGAATTATAGCCTTCGCTTCGGGCCCCAGACTGAAGAAAAGAGATTAGTACACACTTGCGATGAAACAAAAGTAGAACGATATATACAATATTGATAAAATCAGCAGAAAATACTCAGAAATGGTATCGCTTGAGCAACCGACCATTGATTGGCCCTCCAGGACAATCATCCCCGTTCATTTCCTTGAGAAGAAAGACGTTCTGACCACGATACGCTGCAATCTTAAAAGGACCCTTCCAAAGGTTTTCAAATTTGCTGTGCTTTCCCTTATCTTCATTTCGAGCATCCCACTTCAAAACCACCTCATCTAGCTGAAACTTATCTTCTTTCGCCTTCCTGTCATAAATATTCTTAATGTGCTCCTGCAACTTGAATGTATTTAGAAAGACCTCCTCCCATGTCTGCTGTAAATGAATCATCTGATTTATCCTTCGCTGCATGGGATCTTCCTCACTAACATCTTCCTGAAGCAATTTGACTATCGGGACAACAAGAGAAGTGGGAAAAACTGTGTCTACTCCATACACCAACTCAAAGGGAGACATACCGATAGATTTTTTCTGACTTACCCTATCAACCCAAAGTGCATTCACTAATTTCTTGTGCCAACCTTTCTTATTGATTTCCAGCAATTTCTTAATGATATTTACCAAAGATTTATTTGAAGATTCCGCCAAGCCATTTCCTTGCGGATGGTAGGCAGTCGAATGTCCCAAGCTGATGTTATACTTATTGCAAAATTCAACCATCCTTTTAGACTTGAAGGCCGCTGCATTATCTGTGATTATCTTACTAGGACAACCAAAACGTGACAGAATGTTATTCTTAAGAAAAGAGATAATTACCGCATCCGTGGCTTGTCGGGTGGGAATCGCCTCGATCCACTTCATGAAGTAATCCGTTGCTATCAATATCCATCTATGCTGACCTGAATATGCCGGGTGGATTTCCCCAATGAAATCCAACCCCCACTACTGAAATGGTGCACTGACTTCAATTGGTTTAAGAGGCAAAGGCTGTAATTTCTGTTTCCCTTCAAAAATTTGACATTCGTGAAAACTCTTAACATCCTTATATACATCAGAAAATAAAGTAGGCCAATAGTATCCCACCCTTAGAATCTTATTCGCTGTGGTTTTCCAAAACAGATGGCCCCCACAGTCTCCTCTATGAAAGTCCTCCAAAACTCTTTTGGCTTCTTCCTCTACCAAACAATTCAATAACATTCCACCAGGGTCTTTCCAATATAATGCAGAATTCAATATGCAAAACTTTGCAACCCTCAACTTCAAGGTTCTACTTTTATTTCTAGGCATCCCGGGTGGTGGAGACAAATTCTGAATTACGTATAAAATGTCAGCATACCAAGGGGAAGAAACAAAAATATCAGATACCTGAAATGATGTACTCTCCTCATCTTCATCAAACATGGCAGCGATCAAATTTATATCTAGAGCATGCAGATTTGTTTCATCCATGAGCTTGGCTAGTCCTTGTCCTTTGATCAGCTTGGTCGGTTTAATCTCCACATCATATTCTAACAACGCAACGATCCACTTACCCCGTCTTCCCTCTGGATCTGCCTGTACCAAAACATCTTTGACAGCTACGTTAGGAATGTAGGCTATAATGTGGGAATGCAGTATATACACACGGAAATATTTCAAGGCCTTTACAAGAGCAAGTGCTTGTTTCTCAATAATGTTGTATTTCAATGCTCTGTCCCTTATAATTCGACTGAAAAAGGCAATGGGCTTCTCAACTCCATCTCTTTTCTACATTAAAACAGCTGCCAAAGTGTGCTCAGAAGCAAACGAAAAAAAAATGAAGTCCTGTGTGTAATCCGGGCTGATTAAAATAGGGGCTGAAGAAAGAGCTAACTTTATCAAATTGAATGATTTCACCGCCTCTTCTGTCCACTTCACCTGACTGTCCTTTTTTAGCATGTTCGTGATCTCTCTAAGATGCTCAGCAAGATTTGGAATGAAACGACGCAGAAAATTCATTTTACCATTAAATGACTGTATTTCTTTCTTGTTCCGGGGCTGTTCAATTTGCTGGATTGCTTCAACACGTGCAGGGTCAACACGAATGCCATCTTTCGATATGATGTGGCCAAGGATTTTTCCTTCATCCATGGCAAACAGGCTCTTTTTCGGATTCAGCGAAATGCCATATTTTCTGCACTTCTAGAAAACAACTTTCAAGTGATACAAATGTTCTTCATATGAATTTGAAAACAAAGTCAAATCATCGAGGTAAACAACCAAAAATACATCTTTCTCATTGGCGAAAGCCATGTTCATTGCACGCTGAAAAGTGGCACCTGCATTTTTCAAACCAAATGGCATCTTGGCATAATGAAACGTTCCCCATGGAGTGGTGAATGCAGTTTTGTCACGATCGTCCTCATGCACTAAAATTTGATTATATACTGAATAGCCATCGAGTAGTGACATCCTTTATGCTCCAACTACTCGCTGCAATATATGGTGCATTTTTGGCAGCGGATAATTGTCTTTTAATGATACCTTATTCAAATTTCTGAAATCAATACACAAATGGATCTCACCTGTCTTTTTCCTCACGGGCACCAAATTGGAGATCCAATCAGAAAATTTGATAGGTACAATGATTCCTGACTTATACAACCTGTTTACCTCATTTTCAATCGATGGTAGCAGCTTCGGATTGATTCTCGTCAACTTCTGACGGAAAGGCTTCTGATTTGGTTTAATAGGGATAGTATGTTGGATGATATTAGTGTCATACGTTTTTAAATCTGAGTAATCCCACGCGAAAGCATCAGCAAATGAAGACAACAATCTCACATACTCAGCTCTTACCTTTGGTGACAATGACTTGGATAACATTACCATCTTGGGATTTTCAGCTGTCCCAATATTTACTTCTTTAACACCTTTTTCAGTCGGCCTCAATGTCGGTTTGCGGGCTACATCGTCTTGATCAAAGAGTTCCTCTAAAGGAATCAATCCTTTAGGAATGATGTTATATTTAAGTTGCAGCACTTCCATTTGATTTATCTGCATATCATCATTACCATCATCATATTCTGTATCTATGGAGGTATCTTTAAACTTACCCTTGCTTTGCATAAAATCACTAATCTCCTCGTCGTCCTGAAAAACTTGCCAACATCTCTGATTGTCCGGAACGGTAGGGCAGTGCTTCACATGGATCTTGAACTTGTTGCTGTAATTCATTGGGATTTTTAAATTGCTTGTTGCCTTAGCAAGTCCATCAGCAACACCATTTTGTATGTGAGGCACACACGTGAAGGTATAATCTGAAAATAACTTTAAAATGTCTAAAACTGCATTACGGTAAGCCCTCGTGCGAGGATGCTTGGCTTGAAACTCACCCTTTACCTGTTTTATCACTAGCTCGGAATCACCATAGATTGCAATTATTTTCGCTTTCAGCTTTCTTAGAATCTTTAGGCCAGCAATCAGAGCCTCATACTCCACCTCATTGTTAGAACAGTCAAATGCTAGTTTGTAGGAATATACTCTCACATTGCTCGGAACCTTATTCGGAGCGGAAAATGGATTGCGTATCCAAACACTAATTCCAGCACCATCACTACCCACTACGCCATCGAAATCCATGGTCCAAAGACCATCTTCATCATCCTCTAAGTGCTGAAATTGCGCCAGCTCTGTTTTTTCTGTTTGTTGCCCATCGTCTTTAGCTGATTGCTCAACAGTAGCTTGCTTTTATCGTCTTCCTTTCTGCAAAACTTCTTTGAAATTCTCGGTGATCTCTGGTATATCTTCTACCTGAACTAACTAGCTATCTATATCATTAAAGCTATCAGCAAGCAAAACAAAATACTCTAAGTCGGTATGTACATAATTTACAGGATGATTGATTGGTTTCTCCTTGCTTGTTATCATGTATTTCATCTTCTTCTCTCGATATAACTTTCTCATTTGGCCAAAGACTAGAATTGTTGCATAGGAGAAATCTAACTGAAGTGTACCTTTCAATTTTGCTCCCCAAGATCTAGAAAGGAGCATCCCAAATCGGGGAGGAATGTCTGCCACAACCACGTCCATCAAGACATTCTTCGCAGGAATCTGATCTAAACTTACAACCAAATCTTTGACGAGTCTGATACATCTCACGCGGCTGGAATCAAATGAGTAAAAATCATGGTACTTCCTTGTAATGTCTAAACCCAACTTTTCCATGATTTCTTTTGGCATAAGATTGTGCGAAGCACCAGAATCGAACATGGCATTGTGCAATACATATTCATGCAACCTCAAACTGATATAAAAGGGAGGAACATCACTGTCATGGGACTCACCATCTAAAGCAGGCCAAAATATCAATTCAGGCTGATCATCTTCAATATTTACTGTGTCAAACATTGGATCAAAATTCAGAATTTTAGAGACTTGACCTCGATAACTGATGTTCTTCATAATTTCTGTCAAAGGAATAAATACCTTCAATTTGGAAATTTCATTCTCCAAACTAAAAGCTGAAACCCTTTCAACCTCTTTTACTGGAACCTCTTTCCTTTCAGCCTTATCCTTCATTACGCTTGGCTGATTTTCCTTTTCTGCTGATGATGATTTACTAGCTACGGGATCAATTGTCTCTTTTCCTTTCTTCTGTGGTATAGGTGAATCCATCTTCGATGCTGAAGCCTCTTTTCTCTTCTGAATTGGGTTTATGGGCACATCTCTGTTTCTCAATGAGTATTTCTCCTACTGAGCGGACAAAGCGTTCATATACCCTCTTTCGTATTCATCTGATTCTTCCTCTAGAGCTGCATCGTTTGCTAAAATGAAATCCTCATCTTTCTGTGCAGCTGAACTTTCTCCATATTCTTCATCTTCAGTGATGTAAATGGGCAGATCATCGGGAGTAAAGAAGTGATTTTGCTCCCCTACTACATCATCGTCATCGTCTGAATCTTGACTCACAAAATTCTGCAAAAGAGGTGTTTTAACTTGCTGCTGGATTGCCGGCTCTTGTGTTCTCTGTTCACGCTACTTAATTCTGAACTGTGACTGTTGTTGGCCACAGTAATTGGGATTACGAATCTGCGTTTCTGACTTATCAAGCGTCATTCTTTTGAACATTTTTTCCATCTCACAAAGCAAGTGTTGTTCTGATGCAGATGTGGAAGCTTCTTCTTTTATGGTCACCCTCTTTTCTGCTTTCAACCAGGCTCTCTTATCATTCAGATTTGCCTCAACACTAACAGAAATCTTCTACATATCTTCCAAGGTAGGTGGATCTCTGTCTTGTAGTGAATAAGCCATTTCCGGATCGAAAACATCCAGGAATTTAAGGAGAGCTGATTTTCTAGACGGTCTTAAGTCATCCAGAATTGCATTATAAACTGTATTGAATCTGATAATATAGTCCTGAACGGACTCACCAGGATTACGTTTGATGCTAGTATACTCAGAAGTAATTTGCAGCGGATATTTCTTCATCTCCCACTGATCTAGGAATTGTGTCTGAAGCTCTTGTAATGTATTGATACTTGCGGGATGTAAAGCTCTGAACCATTTACGAACCTCACCTCCAAAAGTCTGGGCAAACAATCTCATGGACACATTCTCTTCATCTATTTCATGCAGGTCTAAGAAATCTGTCATTCTAACAATATGCTGCTGAGCGGACACACTCTGCGGAGTGCCATCAAATATTGGAATCTTACACTGATAATTAGCGGGCATAGGATCCAAATTTGCAGGTAAAACAAGAGGTGCGAATCTAGCAGCCATGGCTCTTGGCGGATTTATAATCTGTTGTCTTGGAGAAACAGGTGTAATGGGAGCAGTAGATGGACGAGGTGTATGCGGTGGAGATGGAGGAAGCACTACTGCTGATTGCTGATCAGAGATCTCAAGTTGTATGGGAATGGTAGGGATAAAGGGAAGTTCAGTGGGGATCCATGAATCGGATGCAATTTCAGATGGCCCAAGAGTTTGTGAAGCAAATTCAATGAATTCAGGAATGTTGGTTGCCACAATGGAGTTTTGAAGATTTAGAATATAATTATCGATAGATCTATTTGCTTGCTCAACTTCTAGATACTTGATGAAATTAGGATTGATGACGGTAGAACCGGTAGCACTTTCGGACTTGGTTTCAAATAATGATAACTCGAACTGATCGTCAAAATCAATATCTTCAATGTATTCAAAAACAGTGGGGTATGAGTGAGATTTGACCAAAGGAATGATGGGAGCTTCTCGAGGGAAAATTCTTGGGATTAGGTTGGGGTTCTCATATACTGGAGGCGGATTTGGATCAGGATTTGATCTAGTATGCCTTCGGGAAGCCAGTATATAGATCTATTCCAAAAATCCAAAGGACACAACTGATTATTTTCAGCCTATCGACTTCTAGATGCAATCATCCAAAAGTCTAGAATGAACAAGTGTACTGGGGTAATTTGCAAATAAAGTGCTGCACTCACAAGCTAAATGGAGATCGACTGAAGCAGCGTTTATCTACTTCCGCTTAAGCATAGAAAAAGTGTTTCGAAAGCTACCTGGCGTGACTTCAGACTCCATCTATAACTCATAAAATGAACACACCAACAAGCAAACCATTGAGATTTTAGCTCCCCAGTATGGTCGCCACTATGTTAGCGCTCATATCTACCTTAGGCTAAAATAAGGTAAAACTCAAGGCAACATCAAACCACGCTCAGCCTCATAGCTAGCCCTACGAGGACAGGAGAGGGCTCTCTCTGGGTCTATCTCGGCAAAAGGTATTCAAAGGGGCTGAGATGACTCAAAATTAATACTGATTTTAGGATAGTAAAGAGATAGGAAATTTTGATTCAAAATTTTTGGGTTTTTGTTGGAAAAATGGGAAAAAACAATTTCGGGCTCGGGGATGAGGCCAGATCTTTGCAGAATTTGAGTTGGGGCAAGGTAGGCAGTAGTATTGATGCTTTTTGATTAGGTGTATGGATAGATTAGAATGAAAAGGAGTTGAAGAGGGCAAGGAAGAACAGGAATCCTCTCCAAACTCGTGAAAACATGTAAAACTAAACAAATTTAAAGGTAGAGCACTGGAATCAATGGATTCAACCTCATTTACTCATTCATTTAGTTTCAGAAGAAAAAGAAGAGAATGGCATACATTAAACATTAAAGAACTTACAAATAACTGAGAGAACACACCATCGACACTGAAAGCCACAAGAATCCCAAAAGGTGCTGCAAAACCTCTGATCTTTCCTTAGCCAAAATGTAGAAAATATGTACAATAGTGTGCCAAACTTTTCCCAAGAGTCCAACCCTGAAAGTGTCTTGGAAAATACAATAAATATACAATTCTAACCCCTTCCCATGCCTCTAGGGGTCGAGGTCATGCTTCTAGGAGTAGTTTGAACCAATTGTAAACAAGGAGCTAAAATCTAGGCAGCCAAACAACTTGCCTCTATAAGCTAGGGAACTGATCCATTCACTTGATTTTCACTTTTTTGTGAATGAATCATGTAGAATAGGTAAATACATGCCAAAATTACATCATTTTTATCAAATTACATCAAGAAAAACCAAAAATTACATCAAGAGGTGAAACTGGTCCAAACTAGCCGAATTCCTGAGCTGGAAAGTGAAAAATTGACCAAAAATATCTATGCGCCGCGCGCCAAAGCTCTATGCGCCGCGCGCCTTTGGACCCGCTTTTGGAGCACTTCCTGGCATCAAAATCAAGCTCATGATATCTTGTTGGAAAGCCCTGGATGTCTGCTATCCAATCCAAGTGGAATTTCTAAATTTGGAGCTCATTTGCCCCTCCAAAACTTCATTCCTCCACAAGTACTTCCTGCTGGTGCAAAAGGTGGCAGAAAGGTGATTTTCATGGTGTTTTTGGCCCTTTTGATCATCCAGAACTTGATGAAATGCTTCAGCCATTTCTGAGCATGCATAAATTACCATGAAAAATCCAAAAATACAAATTTTTCCTCCAGAAAGTGTCGCAATCATAAGCGCCCGTCGTGATGCGCTACGTGTTGGGCTGAAAAACCTGTTTTGAGACCAAAATTTTCAAAAATGACAAAAAATTCTTCAAATTTGCTCAAATTCCAAGCGAATATCCTCCATCATGTCTCATGTTCATCCAATGAAGCCTCGGCCAAAATCCGGAGTGGATCAGGCCTCTTTCGTCGTTTCAGTGCTTTGCTCAACCTTCTCTTCAGGATCTTCATTTTTTCTCTACAAACGTGCATGCGGGCCCAATAATGATTCCTCATATGACAGAGCATGTCTTTGTGTCTATTGGCCTTTTCCAACAACTTCTCCAGATCAATTTTAACATGCATAAGGTTGGTATCTCGCTCAACTGGTGTCATGTCACCAGGTCTCTTCCGGGCCAATTGTCGATCTTCACGGATTCGCCGCAGCTCTACAACTGTGTTCTGATTCTCTAGATATTTGTTCCATTGCTCCAAGTAGTTTATCACCCACTGTGCTCTCTACAAATTCTCTGTCAAAGTACCAATCTCAACTTTCTGCTCCTGGATGACCTCCCTCAGTTTCGAGCTGGGAGAGCTCGCATCAACATCAATCAATGTAAACTCAGTATCTTGGCCTCCTGAGGGGCCCTCATCATGTATAGGCCTCTTGCCTCTGTCCTGAACCTGTACCTGTGCTGATGTCGAAAGCGAGACCCCTTCCACCCTGGGTGGAGATAGTACTCGTCGTGTAGCTGCAAATAAGGCTTTGTGGCCTCGCTGATATGTCACATACACTGGAGCACTGATATTCTCGGTCTCAGGAATGTAAAACTGGTGTGAAGGCTCTCCCTCATCATGAACTACCTCGGGAGGCGGTTGTGGCGCTGCAAATAAGTCACGGGAGATGAACTCATCCCATGCAATGCCCTGCTGTGTTAGCTGATGTACCACCATGATTTTGATCAGCGCGTAATGATATACACTGTTATGCTGCTGTGCTGGGGTCTTCTTCTGTATAAGAAATGTCATCCGCTCTATGTTACGGTACATGAAGTATGGAATGCTCATCATACGTACCCTCGTGAAATGCATCAACAAACAGATATGGTACGCATAGAGGCGAGAGAAATCTGCCCTCGCAAATTGAAATATCGAATAATCAGTCTCATCAAGGGTGCATACTCATCCTTCAGAAATCGAAATGGAAATACCCTGCTCAGCTACCTCATATATCCAGGTCTAATATAGGGCTCATAATAGGATTTCTCTAGCTATTGTCGTTTGTTCCATTCCTCTCCTATGTTTGGTATCCCGGTGGCCTGAGCAATGGTCTCTGGTGACAGAATGAAGTTTACTTTGGCAAGGTTTACACGGCCATCATGTAAATGTAGAAAAAATAGGTGAGCTAGCTCATGATGATGCTGAGTTTAGGAAATCATCTCACAGTATTGGAAACATGACTGATGCTGAAAACAATCCATTGCAAGCCGGCAAGCCTGCAATTGAGCCAAAGAAGTAGGCTCCTCCCTGACATGCCTACCACTTTTGCCACTTTTGTGAGACCTCTCAACATTAACTCTGGCTGAATTGTTGTCATACCTTGCTCATAACTAATCACTAACATGCTACCAACAATCAAGATGTTTGAAAAATATATGCTGATATAGGTATGGTGAAAACAAGAGTTCAGTGTATGCTCTAATCCCAAATGTGTCACATATGTATCAAGGTGCTATAGGAAAACCACAATGACAAAATTACTGTCAAGTGATTTTGAATGGGAAAACAACCACTACTTGACTACATGGGGATTTGACAAGTGAATATGAATGAGTGTAGTGTAGTGTAGGACAAAGAAATAGCCCTTGCAATGACAATTAGGCTTTGTCAATGGAGGATGTGGGATAGTGAATATGGGACTGTGCTACAACAGAAGATATAAGCAGTGAGACAATGTTATGGTAATCACAGTGACAACAATGATGGAATAGGAAAGATACCCTGAGGCTGTGATAAATAATAAGCAGTGACACCAATGACAGTAGATGGCATGAGCATATATGTCAACAACATAAGATTTGAAACCCCCACAATATCACCAACATTTGTTTCAAAACCCTATGGAGTGAATTTGGCAATAAATATAGGGTTTAATGTTCACCATATCAAACACTTGTTTTTTCCTCATTTGAAACACCATAACATATCCATGAATCAATGAGCAGGCATGAATAACTTACTTGCAGATGAATGAGGCGTTTTGGAATGAATTTGGGTGAGGGAGTGAAATTTTCTAGCCTTAGGGCTCTATGTGCCACGCGCATGCCCAATGCGCCGCGCACTCTCTATGCACCGTGCGCGTGTAAAAATACACTGGCAGCTAATGCTTAGTGCGCCACGCACTGCTTGTATGCACCGCGCGCACTATCAATTCACACAGTCAGCTTCAAAACTTACAATTGCGTCTTTCCATTCTTCATTTCGACTTCTGCTCTGAAAATTTATGAATGTAATTTGATTCAACGAGTTTATATAGCCTTTGAAATATCTTGGGAGAGATGGGTTTAATTTTTAGTTCTTCAAAAACCCACTTTGTAATGTTTTTCATTTGGCACTTTATTGTTTATTTGAACTTCTGTCTTTTGGCTCTTTGCACTGATTTTCTGAGTTTTGGACTGATGAAACTTGGTTGTTTTTGCAGGGATGTTTGACGTTTGGACTTCGGCAAAGATCAGAGGTTGCATTTGAAATTTTTATGGTGGGAAAAATACATGATTGTTACAAAAAAATGAACTTGACAATTTCTAGTTCAAAACAGAGTTTTGAACCAGAAATGTCCTCAGAAGTGTTTGATGATAAAAATTTGAATTGAGAACTTTTTCGAGAATCATCCTCATGGACTGTGGGCATTTATTAAACATATCAAAAGACTGAAACCCTAGACTCTAGGACTAAAAAAACTCTTGTTGACGAAAATAATCATTTATGACCATGAATGACGTGACCTGGACTTCGATGATTTTTGAGGAGTTTTAATGAGCCCAGCAGGTACAAGCATGAGGGAATACAAGATGACCAGACCCTCTCGTCAGTCAATGGCATGCCCCTAGTGAAATGCAACGAAGTGAAGTGAGAGAGACACCTAAAAATGATATGCAAAAAGAAAAATGATCTCTGACGGAGGGCTGTAAGGACCGACTCTAACACATTCTGAGTGAATGAATGGTCATTTTTTACTAATTGGAGAATTCTGAAGCCATTCGTGCAGAGAAAATAGCGATTAGAGTACTTTTAATAAATTTAATATCAAAATTTTGAGCATAATGAAAGATGGAAAAGCCATTGGGAGTTGGACCAGCAGATGTGGCCCAAGAGGGGTGAACTGCTTCATTGTGCTTGCTATGTAAATTTCATGTGGTGACTTATTTCTCTGTTTTACACTATTTTTCAGTGTTATTTAAGCTTGTTTTATTCTTCTAATTCACTAAAAATCATCTACAAATCATGGAAAAACTTCTTAATCCTTATGTAAACTAATGAGGCAATTATGCACATGTTTTTAAAACTGAAAGACACTTGGAAAAAAAAAACTAATACAATCATTTCCAATGAATAGAAGATCATTGGAGGCATTTTAAAAGTATTTTTGAAATTTGTTTCTCACAAAAACACTGGTAAATAAATAAAACTGCATAAAAAAATTTCTCCTATCTGATATCCTATTCTTTCCTACACTCCCGCCTTACAACGTTTCCTTTGCAACATGTGGTGAAATTTCTAGTTATACACCATTGCATACATAGACACAAACAGAAATTGGATGTACAACTATCCAATTTTTAGTCTTTATGATTTTGTATAATGTTTTGGATGATATCGGCCAAATATTATTTTAAATAGATTTAAAATTTATATGGTTTTGGAACTTTCACTTTTCTATGGTTGAATCTCCATAATCTTGAGAGAAGAAAGATCTTGAAACTTTAATTCTGTATACTTATGGACATAGAAATATCTCTATATATTGGTCATAACCAGTGCATAGCCATTTAAGCCATGGTGATTGATTATCTGTAACGAAAAACTGGTGTTTCATTGATTACATTGCCCAACCTAATATATGCATAAATGTTTTTCAGATTTATGACACTCTGACATGAAAAAACATAAACAAAGAGAGTTTATGAGCCTTTTGGAATAAAGAGAAAAAATTCCCACCGACTTGTTGATGGTCTTGAATGACTTCATAAGCATTGGGGGAAACCACCCGGTCGGGATCTTAAATCATATCCTTTTCTGTTTGGAATGATGGTTTCGACTGGAATTTTAGGATTAGTTTCCCTTGAACTAAAATGCTATAGTTTATAATGGACGTAATTAACTATTCTAACTAAGAATTGAAATAAGAATAAGAACTAATATAAACTATTAATAAAACTAGGTAAGTTGATAGCATATGTGTTAAAAAGATATCACAATTGACATGACAATATAGATCCTCATGCAACTATGAGATTAAACCGATAAAAGAAAATTAATCCAATTAAATAGTTAATTAAATTAATTTGTTAAAACATCACATATACTGAGATCTCGTCATTCGCAAATACCATTTATATTTCAATAAAAAATACCATTACTGACAATGAAATATTGACTACCACGTAGATAATGTGAACAATAAAATAATATCATTATATTCTAAGAAAATATACCAAAAAAATATAGTATTACTTGATACACCATAGATATGATCATCATAGAAAATCATGTGATGCAGCTTTGATATTAAGAAAATATTAATTATAATAGTGCAACTTAAGTCTCCTTGTTACAAAAATTCAGAACCCCATCTCTATCTCAAAGAGGGAACTTATAGTTTTACAATAAAAGATAAAGATAGAAATATATAACAACTCTTCAAAAATTCATGAACATAAATAACAACAAGGGGAAAATTCTGGAAATAGTTACAACAAATTTCTATGCTTAGGAAGAAGATTGTCCAACAGTTTGTCATTGTAAATTGAAGATATCAATCAAACTGTTGAGATCGGGAAGACACTTTGGATTGATCCACATTTGACCTGTGAAAATGGCGTTTTTCAAAGATTCTCACATCTGAATGGAAACATTTGAAAGGCATTAGAGTAGTAGTCATTGACTATGCAACTTGAATAATAACTATTAAGGATGCTCAAGCCTAATTTTGGCCAATTTCTCGATCATTTCGGTGATTTTCCTAGAGCGTTATTGCCATGTCTTTCTCAACAATCAAATGTTAGGTAGGGAAACCTTGGTACAACTCAGGATAAGGTTTGAGTGTAGTAAATTATCGCTGATTGATTCAATGATATTGATAGAAAGATATAGAGCCTCATAAATAGTTTCTTCGGCTTCTTTCATCTGGATTTCCCATTCTTTAAATACAATAATTTTATGAACTTATTCTATTTTGGGTAGATTAGCAGATCTACCCTCTTCAATATTTTTCCAAGTTAAGAAACTTAAGAGCTTTTAATCCACATCTTCAAAGTAATTCTTCATGTATGATAACCCATCAACCAGGGAATCAAAAATCTTGCAATGGTATTTAATTATTGCCAAATTATGGAAAAATATTTTTTGTTTTTGTGCAAGAAGAACATTTAACTCTTTCGCCTCCCTCTTGAACTCTATTAACTTAAGATTGGTATGCAATTATTCAATTCTTGTTTTCATTTCTTGAATCTCTTCATATCTAGCCTGTACATATGTATCATACTGGACCTTGAGGGAGTCAAAAAAAAATTGAAGCTCTGTTACCTATGACTGCCAATGTTCAATAACCTTCTGCTTTTCAGCTTCAAGGTTTTGATCCAATTGGGAATTTTTTTTCTTTTTCTCCTTTAGCAATTGTTTCACTTCTACATATTTATCAATTATGGTTGAGGCATAAGCATTTTTGAACTGAGTGAGCCTACCTAATTCCTCTGTGAGATTTTTTTTAGATCCTTTTCATAAAAACTCAAAGGAGGAGATATTTTAAGATACTAATGTCTGTGACTGATCAAGTTTTCTCTTTTTCCTTCCTCTTTTCACTACAGCCTTATGCTGAGGATTGTAGAAAATATCTAATGGAGGGATCTATTCAATTTTCAAAATGAGTTCGAAGGAAGGAAATGCAAGGATAACCTCAACATCCTTATCACCAAGATATTATTAAGTAATCTTCTTTAGTTTTGAGCTTTTTTCAAGATTCTTTGGAGTATCCTGAACATTTATTTGTGGTGAAACTTTAGTATTTTGAGGTTGGTCAATTTTTGAATTTACATTTTCGCTAAACTCTTTCTACTTCTCACCTAATTTTGAATCAATCACTTACTCTTCTTCCTGAGAAGAATATGAAGCCATTTCTCCTTTAGGATGGGGAGGATCATTTGACTAAGAAGAACCAATAATATGAACATCATCACTTGCATTTTTCTCATGTGGTACCTGCATTGAATCCAGAGGGAGATTGGTTACCCTCAAGGCTCTATATTGTGAAAATTGGGTCTTTTCTTCAGGGTTCAATTGCTCCTCTTCTCTTTTTAACTCTATGGAATAAGAGGAATATTGCTGACATAAATCATCCAACTTGTGAGGCTCATGAACAAATTGTCTAATATTTTGTGAAACTGTGAATTTCTTAACCAAAAAATTGGGGTCATACTATCTATTACGTACAGTAGGAAGGATAGAAGCTTGAATAACTTGAATTTCTCGATTTGCATGCTTTTAATTAGCCAAAGAGGATATACCAAAATTAGCTGGAAAGGTAGGCCGCATTCTCTTATTTGAGTCTTTCAAAAATTTAGAAATTCCTTGTCCAAAAGTTTGATAGGCTACCTCTCTACTCATGAGTTTATCAGGAATGTATAATAGAAACACATGAGGATTATTCAAACTTCCAAAAACCTTGATATATGTAAATTATTCCTCACCAAACCATTTTTCAACTCGCTTGATATCATATTCAGCCTTTGGGGAAATCCGAGGTGCTTTTGAACCAAAAACAACTTGATAAATCGATAATATAACCCTGTGACAAATTTGATAAAAATGTTGATGGTACTTTGACTCCCATCAAATATCATGATAAACTTAAATGGGTTTTGGATCTTGAAGAGTCCATTTCCATCCCATGGAAGAAAAATCCATTGAGAAACACAAAGCATCCATAACATAGGAAGACATATAAAAATGAGGGATTTTGTTTTTAGAAATGTTGTGCCTATTCCTAAAGGCTAGAATATGGGCATCTAGGTTATTGTAAAGCATAGTAGCATAGTAAAATATAAATCCCTCTAAGGCTCCATCTACCAGAGGTACCTAGTCATGGAGAAATTGTGACACTTTAGGCTGCGCATGTAGCCTACACATCATAGCAACAACTTGGTCATAGGGACTGACAATATATTCAACATAATACTTAGCACTTTCTTCTATTTTATGTTTATTTGAGTCATTTCTCCATTGTCCAATTTTCTCTAATGGGTGTCCATGTTCCTTTATGAAAGCCTCAGTATACTCCTTATTTTATTTGTATTGTGGATAGAGTAGATGGTACATGCTATGTAAATCCTTGTCGGTAAAGAAACCAATGGGTGTGCCCTTCCTAGTAAAAAAATTTCTATCATAAATACTCAAATTTTCCACAACCCATCGAAACATATCAGTATAAGGAAGTATCTATGGCCTGGCTTATATTATATGTAGAAAAATAATTAGAAGCATCACTGAAAATAGTTTCGTAAACTGGGACACTATAATCAGCAGTTGTCGTCCTCTGAGTAATTCTAGGCTTTTAATCTTCAAAATAGTTGTAAATTTCTTCCCAGGAGGAGTGTCCTGCGCCTTTATTGCAAACTGTATCAGAGAATAGTCCCAATCCCAAGACATTTTCATCAATATCTTATATGAAAGGACCAGAATATTGTTGTGATGAACTCTTTTTCTTGGTTTTTCCTCCCTTCGCGATTTCTTTGTAATTCCGGGAATCAGAGCTTGCCTATAATAAATACAAGAGATTAGCATAAACAGATTCTTAATCAGAACTTAGCACAAGCATACAATATACTTAGAAACAATAAATCTCCTTTTTTGAACAAATCTTATGATATTGAATCGAATTAAATAAAAAAAATTATTCTTTCGAGACCATTAAAAACCATTAGGACCCACTAGGTACAAAAGCAGGAAGCCATGTGACAATGCCACATCATATTATCATAGGTGTGATTTTGGAGAGTAATTAAAAATAAACTTATGATATTCTAACCTTCTAAAAGGAAAGGATTTCGATCATATAACGGTTATGAAAAGAGTCTCGAAATAAGAGCTCCGATGGATTGTATACAAGGCTTATCAGTAGAAATCATTATCAGAAGGTTACTTATTATAATGCTATAATATATCATTGTCTATAATTGAAAAGTTTATAAATAATAATATATCTGAGGATCATATATCGTAACTTTTAATTATAAATAAGTTTCAATGAATGAGACCCAATGAAGGTATTTGAAGGACTTTATTATCAGAAGATTGTGTTATCGAGGAAGTATTTTAAACCTCTGATAAAATAAGTTTCAATAGGATTATTTTATATCAAGTTATTGTGGTCAAAAGAGTTGAAATGATTTTTTTATAATATGCGCTTCCAAAATAGATCTTAATATAAATATAAAAAGGCATCGGAAGAACGGGCATCGTGGAGAAATATTTTCATAACATCTACTAATAAAATCCTCGGAAATGGGAAAGGTCGATAACAAAGATACTTTAATAAAAATAGAGCTCTAAGAGTGGGCCCATCAGAGCTTTGATATATTCTAACATTTTTAAAATGAAACTTAGATATCATGGGTTCTGATAAAGGGAAAATCTTAAAGTCTATAGAGGTATTGTTGAGGAATGAACTTTTGATTAATTCTCTCATTCTCCTTAAATAAAGCAAAGCCTTATATTTAAAGAAAATAAAGTGTACAAGAATAAAGGGTCTCCATTATTTATTAAGAATTAATTAAAAAAATGGGGGGTTGTTTTTTTGGTACAACAATTGGAAAAATAATGATCTATGTTAAATAAATGAAATTTAAAATATAAAGGAATAAAAATTGAAAATATTATAATGATGGAATTCAAATTTGTTAAAATTTCTTTGAATAAAATGAAAGTCATTATTTTCAAACTTCATAACCTGTTATCGATGGAAGACTCTATTTATCTTGATTGTCATTTTATAACATTAGCTGAAATGATAAAATAAAGAACTACTAAAAGTTTAGCATTAAGATAGACTCATTTTCCATTGGTAGTGCCACTACTGCTAGCAAGCGTCCATAGCCTCAACATGGTTACCATTTAACCAAGAAATACCAGTATCCCATCCATTAGAAAATATTTTAGAGGCTTATAGTTTATATTTGCTTAAAAAAAAAAATTTCTTGAAAGCCATTGTCCTCGCTTAGTGACCATATATTGACAATGTCATTCACAAGTATTAATGATATTGAAAAAACCAGCTAATATGAGACATATTGTCTTACATATTTTTAACTAGAAGACACTATCTTGGCTTGTTAACCAAATATAATAATGCCAATATCATCAGTTCCCCATGATCACAGTAGTTTTGGCTCTTGATGAGACTCCTTATCTTTCACGCTTAATATTTTTGAATTACAATATAAAAATGATAAATTAATGGATGGGAAGGTATATCTTCTCCTTAAGAGGTGTGGATGACAATGCGAGTCAAAATATTCTAAAACCATTTCATAATCTCTATCATTTTAAATAATTGTTCTAAGATATGACTAGTCATAAGACAAAAATTTCTTGTTTAATGATTCAACCTACAAAAAGTGCAGAAAATAATGAAAAACAAATCAGAGGTTATAGCATGAAAGACTTGAACTTCAGCATGATAATCATTTTCTTAAATATCTTCCTTTTTTTGTATGAATTTCATATTAATGACGAGAGAATAAATAAATTACCTACGCATAAAGTCAAGAGAGTAACATACAACAAAATTGTAGTACAGACACACTCATATCTACATATGATTATTTACATATTTAGAACAAACCATGAGTATTTAAGAAAAATGTTTTTTGTAAATTAGCCCATTTACAGGGATGGGTTCTTTCCTACCCTTTTAATCTTCAAGAATAAAAGTAGATGGGCCAAGCTTTCCATCAATCTGAAATGGTCTAATCCAAATTTTTTGAAACTTTGAATGCTTTCATTTTTCCTCATGGACTTTATCCCATTTCAGAACCAAATCTCCAATTTCAAAAAAACAATTCCCAACTGAATTTTCTTCAAACCATGACTTAATAGTGTTTTGATATTTGGCATGAACTTCCTTTTCATTTCCCTCCTCCACCCCCCCCCCCTTCTTCTAATTTCACTACTTGAGATAATCTTAAATGGAGAGAAGAGAAAGGTTGTTCTTCAATTGATTGTCCCATGGCTAATGAAGGTAAAGCTATATTAGGAGCCAAAATTGATTCTTTTGCATAGATCAGATAATGAGGTGAAGCTCCTAAAGAAGCTTTGTGGGTAATTCTACCTGCCCATATAGAAATAATTAAGACTTTATGCCAATTCTTTTGATTTTCATTCATGGTTCATTTTATAATTCTCAAGAGATTTTTGTTAGTTGATTATGCTACACTATTTCCTAGGATGATCCATGTGGATATTGGTGGCCACCCGCCTATTCCACTTGGGGCCCCGCCATTGTTTCTTTCAGTTTTTTAATTTCCTTAATTATAGCACAGTTTACTATTTTTAGTAGTTTTTTGGGTCCTGAACTTCCAGAGCCATTTTGAGGCCCTAAACGACATTTTTTGGAAAAAAACTAGGAGCAACATAGGTTTATATACCAATTTTACTCACTCAAAAGTTTTATATCTTGGATAGATCTTTCTAACGAGGTATTGAGGGCATCAAACGAAGATTGTATGCCAAAGTTACATCCCCAGGAAGTTGATGTACCAATTTACCCAAAGGGGGCCCATAGATTTGGCGTTTCATCTCCTAGGGTTAGGTTTTTGGATATTTAGGGTTTTCAATTGTTTCTAAATAACAAGTAGGCCCTTGAGCCTTATTGTAACACAGTTCAGAGGCCTGTAGCCACCACATCTCTTCTCAGAGATAAGCTACCATTTCCCTAGCTAGTTTATTTCCATTCTGTCTGTAAAAAAATTTCAATTCTTTGACATTAATGAAATGAAGTGTTATTTCCAATAGCTAGAGCCTCTTTCATATTATCAAAAAGTAAAAAAATTTGGGCTCTGTAAAAGAACATTGCAATATTTGAAGGAAGAGCGTTGATATATCATTCAATCTGGACATCAACGCCACGTCTAGAAGCAATTGGGATTTTATTTAATAATTTATTGAATATTGAATTAAATTCATTGATTTTATCATTTGGGGAAGCTTTAAGATTTTATAAATCATTAATTAAAGTAGAAAGTGTTCTATCATCCCCAAATTTCTTTAAACATTGTTCTTCGAAATTATCCCAATCTATAATTGATCCAACTCGAAAAGATAAATACCAGGACCTTGCATATCCTTCAAATGTATATGGTAATAACCTACAAACTACATCTTCTTTAGAAACCCCAAAAATATTTATTTTCAACATAAAATTATGAAGGTGTTCCTCTACAGGTAAACCATCATCAGGATTATATTTTGGTAACCACCTCTTTGGGTGCTTAGGAATAATATGTAGGGGAGGTGCCATAGAAACTGCTCCTCGGTTATTCTACGGTTTTTTTTCCATTCTTGGATTAGTGTTCAGTCCAGAAGTAGTTGTACTTGATGAAGGGGTTGTGGAAGTGTTTACAATTAGTGAGGTTTCTCCTGTAGTCCTACTGCTAACAAGAGCACTAGTTGATTATGGAAGAGGAATATGGCTGGAAGAAAATGATAAATGGTGATAAGAAGAATGAAAAATGGCTTGAGAAGAAATGGGTTGAATCGAGGGAGAGTGAGGTGAAGCAAAAGAAGTAATCACACTAGTTGAAGATCTAGATCCAGAAATCTATTTCCAAGGAAAATTTTAAGGATAGAAAATTATCCTGAAGTTTAAAAATTTGGCGAATCTCACTAGTACCTAATATGTAAAATATAAAATTTGTATTGATGTATTTATAAAATTATTCAAATTTATAATGATTTTATATATACTCTCTATATAATGTTGGTGATTTTTAACATAAAATAATTTTATATTGTAAAATTTGGGCGAATCATTTTATAAAAAAATGGAATTTGGCGAATAAGTTTTTTGGAAAAAACATGGAAAATTATATTCCCACCTGCGAATATTAGCCCCTAAAATTTTCAATGTTTGTTTCTTTTTCTTATGGGTCGGTAATGGGAACTCAAAAGGCTTAACTCCAAGTTTCTAACTTCGATATCTAGTTGAAACTACAGAAGACTTTAATGATGAATTTACATTGTCCTTAGAAAAAAAAATTTGAGCAGTCTGTTCTCCAGAGATGGAAATTCCTTCCAATTTATGAATTAAAGTTTGCAATTCAGGAGCTTCAGCAGGATGATCCGAGGGAGTAGTAAAAGTTTCACCAATCATTTTAACAATCAAGAGAGGATATTTAGTGGAAGGTTCAACAACCTCATATCTAGAATCACGAGATTTACAATGAGATCTGGAAGTTGGGGGCATTACAAGAAATTTCAGCCTAAAATTTCCCATGAAATTTTCATGTAATTTCCATGTCATTATATGTAAACCGATCAAAATCTCTTAAATTTAAAAAGAGGTACAAGTAAATATTTTGGAGGGAAAAGAAGAAAAACTACTTTTTTAAATTGTATTTTTGGTTTATCTCCTTATATGTTTACTCAAATTTCAAGTGTAGGCACTCGTTTGATGCAGAATTAAATTCTACATCCAACGATTACCCATTATGAATACTTTTGAGAAGACCCACATTGATAAAAAAATGAAGATACATTAAAAAACGTGCTCAATTCATACAATTTAAAAAATCAGTTTTCTTCTTTTCCCTACGAAATTGATATCTCTCATTATATTATTTTAACTATAATTTTATAATTTTTCCTTAGGAGGCCACTTTTATGCTAAAATTTCCTCTGAAAGACTTTGAGGGGGAGTGACTCCTTGAATGGCCTCTGCTTTTAGGACGAGACTTTGTTTCCATTCATAGCTTGAAGGCCCTCCTTCCAGCACTAAAATTGTTGATGATCCTGAAGGACTTCATCAACATTGGAGGAAACCACCCGATCAAGACCTTAAATCAAATCCTTTTCCATTTGGAATGATGGTTTCAACTAGAATTTTGGGACCAAATTCCCTTAAAATAAAACTATATGGTGTATAATGGATGTGATTAACCATTCTAAATAAGAATAAGAACGAATATAAACTATTACTAAACACAGACAAGTTAATAGCATATGTGTAACAAAGATATCACAATTGAGTTGACAATATAGATCCTCATGCAACTATGAGATTAACTAGATAAAAAAAAAAAAATTAAATCAAATATTTAATTAAATTGATTTGTTAAAACATCACATATAGTAAGATCTCGTTATTCACAAATACCATTTATATTTCAATCAAGCATACTAGTAGTGACAATGAAAGATTGACTACCATGTAGATAACGTGAACAATACCATAATACCATTATATTCTAAGAAAATACACATAAAAGGATAGTAGTACTCGATACACCATATATATGCTCATCATAGAAAATCAAGTGGTTCAGCCTTGATATTAAGAAAAAATTAATTACAATAGTGCAACATAAGTCTCCTTGTTACAAAAATTTAGAACCTCGTTACTATCTCAGAGAGGGAATTTACAGTTTTACAATAAAAGATAAAGATAAAAACATCTAACAACCCCTCAATAATTCATGAACAAAAATAACAATAAGGGGAAAATTCTAGAAATTGTTACAACAACATTATATGCTTAGGAATTATATTTTCCAGTAGTTTGTCGTTGTAAATTGAATATATCAATCAAACTGCTGAGCTCAGGAGGACACTTTGGCCTGATCTGCATCTCACCTACGAAAATGGTGTTTTTCAAAGTTGGAAACATCTAAATGGAAACATTTGAAAGGAATCAAAGTAACAACCATTGAATATGTGGCTTGACTAAGAAATTCCAGTGACACTCAAGCATAATTTTAGCCAATTTCTCGATCATTTCGACGATTTTTCTTGAGAGTCCATTTCACATCTTTTTTAACAATCGGATGTTAGGTAGGGAACCTTCAAGATAGCTCAAGATAAGATTTGACTACAATAAATTATCATTGATTGATTCAAATATATTGTTAGCAAGATCACGAGCCTCATAAATAGATGCTTTAGTCTGTTTCATCTAGATTTCCCATTCTCTAAATACAATAATTGTATGAATTTTTTATCTTTTGGGTAGATTAGAATATTTACCCTCTTCACTATCTTTCCAAGTTAAGAAACCCAAGAGATTTTCATCCATCTCATCATAATAATTCTTCCTGTCTAATAACTTATCAACCAGGGAATCAACAGTCTTGCACTGGACTTGAATTATTGCCAATTTATGGAAAAATACTATTTGTTTTTGTGCAAGAAGATAATTTTACTCTTTACCTCCCTCTTGAACTCTGTTAACTTAGGAGTGGTATGCAATTGTTCAATCCTTGTTTTTATTTCTTGAATTTGTTCATCTATGACATGTACATTTGTATCATACTGGACCTTGAGGGAGTTAATCTTTTATTGAAGCTCTTTTACATGTGATTACCAATGTTTAGTAACCTTCTGATTTTCAGCTTCAAGGTTTTGTTCTAGTAGGGAAAATTTTTCTTCTTTCTCATTTAGCAATTGTTGCACTTTTGCAGCTTTATCATTGTGGCTTAGGCATAAATGTCGGTGAAATGAGTGATTCTACCCAATTTCTCTATTGGATTTGTTGTAGATCCTTTTCATAAAACCTCAAAAGAGGAGACATTTCTAGATACTAATGCCTATGGCTGATCATGTTTTCTCCTTTTCCTTCCTATTTTAACTACAACATTATGTTGGGGACTATAGAAAATATCTAATGGAGGGACCTCTTCAATGTTTAAAAAAAAAATAGAGGAAGGAAATGTAGGGATAAGCTCAACATCCTTTTCACCAAGAGACTTTTTAGTAATATTCTTTAATTTTGAGCTTTATTTAGGATTATGTGGAGTATCCTGAACATTTATTTGTTGTGAAACTTCAATAGTTTGAGGCTCATCAATTTTGGAGTTTAGAGTTTGGCTGAACTGTTTCCAAGTCTCATCTAATATGGGATCAATCACTAACTCTTTTTCCTTAGAACAATATGAAGCCACTACTCGTTTAGCCTAGGGGGATCATTTAACTAAGAAGAACCAGTAATTGGAACATCATTACTTGAAATTTTCTCATGCGGTACCTACAATGAATCCATAAGGAGATTGGCTACGCTCGAGGATTTGTATTGTGAAAATTGGGTATTTTCCTCAGGGGTCAATTTCTCCTCTACTATTTTTAACACTAGGGAATAAGAGGAAGATTTCTCAAATAAATCATCCAATTTTTCTGGCTCATGGATAAACTATTTGGTATTTTTTGAAGCTGTGAATTTCTTAACCACAAAATTAGGGTCATACTATTTATTAGGTATAGTAGGAAGGATAAGGGGTTGAATAGCCTGAATTTCTATCTCTGCATGCTTGTAATTAGAAAAATAGAATATACCAAACTTAGCCGGAAAGGTAGGCCACATTCTCTTATTTGAGTCTTTTAGAACTTTAGAAATTCCTTGTTCATCAGTTTCATAGGCTACCTCTTTGCTCAAGATTTTATCAGGAATGTATAATGGAAACACACGAGGATTAGCCAAACTTCCAAAAAACCTGATAAATGTAAAGGATTCGTCAACAAACCCGTTTTTGTAACACCATCTTCCCACATTTACCCAACTAACTGTCTAACCAGGGTAAACATGCGACAAAAGAATACTATAATGAGATTCGGCCTCCTATATGACCTTAAGGAATTGTAACCAATGGAAAACACAATCTACAAACCTTGTACAATAACCACTACATACCCACAAGGTAACCAAACTATTTTGGCCTGTTATCCTAGGGTCACACTGAAATTTTGACCCCCTTTTATTTATAGCCGCAGACATAACATTGTATATGTAGGTTTTAACCCTGAACAGAAATTATCTACTCAAGAATCTTATAACAGAAGATAAACAATAGTGAGAGCATAAAACATAAAACAGATAAACACAGAGATTTTCCCCTGGATCCCAAATCGGGACGACCAGCTTGATTTTTCATTATATTCCTTTTAGTGTTACAACACATATATATACGTGCCGAAGCATACATAAACCCCAATCCATAAACCCTGGATTAGAACATAATCGTAGTTCCCTTGACCAGATCTACAAAAATATCAAGGGCCGAAAACCATCGTACCCCAATACCATGTGCAAAACCATGCACAAAACCATGGACGTGGACTACCCACCGGAAATTAAGGACCAAATATTTTCACCGGGGCACTGCCCCAGACCCCGACAGGGGGGGCTACTGCTCCCCCTGTGACTCCCCTGTTGCGCCCAGCGCAAAGGGGGGGCTATCGCCCCCCCGCGTGTGCTTAGTCGTGGAAAGAATAAAACACATACCCAAAAGTATACCAGTGGCTAGGAGGCTATAGCCACATGCATAACACTAGATGTCAGTGGCCAGGGCCCTAATAACTCAGTTTTGTGCCTACATCCCCTAGATTTAAGCGACCTTTTCAAGCCCAAAACCCAGTACTCTGCCCAGAACTTCATGAAAAGTTCAGATATGATAAATAACAACATGAAAATGATACCAAATCAATCACATCAATAATAACAAATCCAGACCCCTCCTAGCCATGAAAAACATTTTGTCAATCATGTCACAAACATTGAAACCATAGGTGTGAACAACATATCTGAGCATAGGGGTATCATACTTACCTGAGAATCACTAAGAAACATTTATCCCTTACGTCATTAGATGAAATACAATCTATTTGACCATAGATACAATGTGCATTAATTTACAAGTAAAAACATGGATAGATCCATACATCATCACTGATAGAATACATGCTTATAACCAGTATAATAATAACAAAAATCCATGGATACAACAACAATATAATCCACATAATAACCAGTACATTTTCATACCAAATATCAAAGGAATAATATCTTCATTAATGAATGTAAAAACCAACCAGAGATGGGACTACCAGGTTCCACCTGACCATAGATTGGCTAAGCCAAATCTCTCTTCGGGAAATCACACCCGTACCATATTCCAAGCATTAATGTGGGATTCATAACCTACCAAAAGGAACCAAACAAGCATGAATTATACCGAGTTTCTCTGCCTACGCCATGAGGAATTTGAGTGCCTCCTAGTCTTTCAGGATTTACCGTAATACATAGTCCAAATCAGGGATCACTAGGCGCTAAACTGAGACACACTCTCCAAGATTTACTGTAAATCCCATCTCGGGACTACTAGGACCAACGGAGAGAAACCCACCTCTTGCATTTATCGTATATCCTGCCATTCATCAGCAAGGATTCCTAGGCCCACCAAGGCACACAATATGGATTTACTGCAACCCACAGTCTGGTTCAAGGGTTACTAGGCCAGTGTCTTTACCATGATACACACTTTCGTTAATGGACCACTAGGCCATGTGTGTCATTTAAAATATCAGTCGCACTCAGCTTTCAATCCATCCAACAATCCAACTCAACCGAAGTATGAGAAACCTATCTTATCAAAGTTATACGAAAATTGCAAGGGTAGGCTGAAAAACACTGTCACACCTAGAAAAAAACATGCCATGACATAAAGGCACCACATGAAATATCATGCATTCTAGATCTAGCAAGGAAACACATATGGAAATCGATACCTACTAAGAATCCTGGTGTAGCTGCTTGATTCCTTCTCCTCCTTCCTTGCTTCCTCCTTCTTCTTGATTTCTTTCCTTTCTTGGTCCAATGCCAAAATGCTCCAAGAAACTCTAAGTGTCCAAGAATATTAAAGAGAGAGAGGGAATAGAATGAGAGCCATAAGTGTGAGAAAAAGTTTTCCAATTGATCCTCAAAAGCATTTTTATCAATGAGGCCTCTATTTTCTTCATTTTCCATTATTTTCCTTCATATTCCTCCTCACATGCAACCTGTGGCATTTTACCTTAATTTTCTCCTATTTTCCTTTATTTTCATAAATAAATGTCCCAAAAATACTTTTTCCTCTCCAAATCCTTATCCATTTCCTTTGCCAATTTTATTTAGCCATAATAACCGCAAGTTACACTCACTAGGATGGCTTTCCCAACATTCAACTTAGAATAAGCGTCCCATCAACCGTGGTTATTATTTTTAAATTTATTACATTTTACATGGAACTTTCACCAGGGTTGTTAGAGTTTCCAACTCGCTTAATATCAGCTTGAGCCTCCAGGGACATCTATGGTGATTTTGAACCAAAAATAACTTGATAAATCCGTAATATAACTCTATGACATATCTCATAAAAAATTTGATGATACTTTGAATCCCATAAGATATCATGATAAATATGAATGGGTTTTTTATCCTTAAGATTCCATTTCCAACCCATAGAATAAGAATCCATTGAGAAACACAAAGAACCCATAACATAGGAAAACATATAAAAAGGAGGGATTTGTCTTTTCATAAATATTGTGCCCATTCACAAAGGCTAGAATATGGGTAGCTAGGTTATTGGAAAGAATAATAGCCAAATCGAATATAAATCCCTTTGAGGCTCCATCTTGTCATAGGTACCTAGTCATCAGGAAATTTTGACACATTAGGTTGCGCATGCAACCTACACATCCTGGTAGCAACTTGGGAATAGGGATCAACAAGAGAGTCAACAAAATACTTACCAATTTCTTCTTTTTTATGTCTATTTGAATCATTTCTCCATTGTATAATTTTCTCCAACATGTGTCCATTTTCCTTTATGAAATACTCAATACAATCCTTATTGTATTTGTATTTTTGATCAGATATATGGTACATGCCTTGTAATCCTTGTTGGTAAAGGACCCAATGGGTGTTCCCTTGCTAGTAAAAATTTTCTTGTTGGAAATGCTCAAAGTTTCCACAACCCATCAAACCATATTATGATAAGGAAGAATTCGTGATCTAGATACTAGTTTATGCAAAAAAATAATTAGCAACATCACTGAAATTAGTTTCGGAAATCAGAACATTATCGTCAGTAGTTGTCATCCTCTAAGTAATGTTGGGATTTTTATCTTCAAAATAGTTGTAAATTGCTTCCTAGGAGGAGTATCCCTCATCTTTAGTGCAAACAATATCAGAGAATAGTCTCAATCCCAGGATATTTTCATCAATATCTTCTATGCAAGGACCAGAAGATTTCTATCATGGATCCTTTTTCTTGGCTTTTCCTCCCTTTGTCATTTCTTCGTAATTCCAGGAATAAGAGCTTGCCTATAATGAAGACACAGGAGATTAGCATAAACAAATTCTTAACCAAAAGTCAGCGCAAACATAAAATATACTTAGCAACAATAAACCCCCTTTTTTTAACAAATCTTATGATATGGAAGGAAATTAAATTTAAAAAGTTATGTTTTCGAGACCATTAAAAACTATTAAGACCCACTAGGTACACAAGCGAGAAGCCATGTGACAATGCCACGTCATATTATCAGAGTTTTGATTTCGGAGAGTAATTAAAAATAGACTTATGATATGCTAGCCTTCCTAAAGGAAAGGCTTCTGATCATATAACGGTGATGAAAAGAGTCTCGAAATACGAGCTCTAATGGATTGTATACAAGGCTTATCAGGAGAAATCATTATCAGAAGGTTAATTAATATAATTCTTTGATAAATAATTTTTGGGTATTGAACATTTTATTAATAATCGTATATCAGAGGATCATATATCGTAAATTTTAATTATAAAGAAATTTCTATGAAATAGGCTCGATGAAGGTATGTGAAGGACTTTATTATCCAAAGATTGTGTTATCGAGGAAGTAATTTAAATGAACCTCCAATAAAATAAGTTCTGATAGGATTATTTTATATTAAGTTCTTGGGGTCAAAAGAGTCAAAATGTTCCAAAATAAATCTTAATATAAATATACAAAGGCATCGGAAGATCGGGCATTGGGGAGAAATATTTTCGTAACATCTATTAATAAAAATCCTCCGAAATGGGAAAGGCCGATAACAAAGAGACTTTAATAAAAATAGAAACGTGTGAGTGATCCCATCAGAACTTTGATATATCGTAACGTTTTTAAAATGAATCTCCAATATGATGGGTTCCGATGAAGGGAAATACTTAAATTTTATAAAGGTATTATTCAAAAAAGAACTTTTGATTAATTCCCTTATGCCCCTTAAATAAAATAAAATATTTTAATTAAAGAAACTAAAGTGTACAAGAATAAAGGGTCCCCATTATTTATTAGGAATTAATTAAAAAAAATGGTGGGTTGTTGTTTTGCTACAACATGACTGCGGGACAACGCCTCTAGTGATCGACGGGTGACGTATAAATCTATTTTTATGTAATGGTTATAGGTATGTGATGAAGTGAGAATTATGTAGAGTCAATATATTAATGAAAATTTTGTTTTATATGTTGTAGTTATTAGAAAAAATAAAGAGAGCCGAGAGAGATTTCACACACAACACAAAGCCACACTATATTTGTATTGAGCACATAACAAATTACATATAAAGTTGTAGATCACTAACTTCTAGATGGTAAGATTCGAAGAAGGTGGATCTATAACTCACAATGAGTCAAATACAACTCACACACATAGGAAAATATCTACTTATATAATAATTCCTTGGGACTCACAAGCACAACATGTAAATCACATGACACACATGGAAGCATTACTTCCAATACCCTCCCTTAATGATTACATTTAACAAATTTAAAAAAAAACAGGTTACAACAAAAATATGAACCTTTGTCACAATTTACTGATATGGTCATGACTATCACTCACATCCACTTTGAAATCTCACAATTTACGCTCTTTTCTTCTCCACACTTTTGAGCTTCCCACTTGATCCATTTAAAACATAATCGCTTCCGACCATCATTGAACTATTTTGCAGAATTGATGCTTCTCGGCCTCCCAAAGCATGACGAGTCAATCTCAATATTGAACCATCCTATGGAACTGCCACCATCTATTGAATCCATGGTCCTCGGTAGTATTCATCAGCTATCTAGGATAACATTTTAGGTAAAGAATGCCTTCAGCACACAATTATACAACTTGACATTATATAAAATAACATGTGATGATGCTCTTGGAGCACGACGAGTCACACCAGCTTGACCTTATTAACAATTACCTATAACTAATGCTCCCAGAACATGAAAATTCACATTATTATGTTCAATAGTTAGCGTGTTCTTTGTGGTTCTTTATATAGATCAAATCTCAAATCCAAAAGCGACACGGTATACTTTTGAGACACCTTCCTTCATAGACCCATTAAAAATTTACACATGACATGTCACTCCACTCCATATTGATCATATGAACAATAAACACTCACAACTAACACATATAAATCACCACAGTGAGCATTGTAACTAGATGAATGATCAAATAATAAATAACATGTTAAAGTCATGCTCGAATGGCAAGAGAAAATGTAGAAATAGAAGGCATAATATTCAAAGATAGTAACAAATGCACAACGACTCATATTCATTTCCGAAAATCAATCTGAGTAGTCTAACACGAAGCTAGGAGATCAATTTTGTTGGAATTTCACTCTTGCCCACCAATTTCAGCTCCCACTAGACATTGACTTAGACATTGACTTTTCAAATGTAAGATAGTTGATCATTCTCATTTGATAAACATTGCATGTTGAAAAATTCACAGTGTTGGGGAAGCGATATAGTAATTTCCTTCTCTCACATGCATTCTGCCATCCTTAGACACAGACCTAGTCACACAGCTCATAGTGGTCTAAAGCGATTCATATTTTCCAAGCTCGTCCATGCCATTTTTAGTGAGCTTGCAACAAACAAACAAAAAATATAATACATAGATATCATCCCCGTAGAAGTGAAAAATGAGATCCTCCTCCCACGTCCATAATATCGCACACAATGCAAGCAATTCGTTATTTCATACCACCGAGTGAATATACTTAGATCCCACTGCGCATCTATTGTCCTCCTCGTTCACACGCAACATCTCCTCAGTCACCAAAGTGATATTCCACTGGAGCCAATAGCCTTCAATATCTTGGCATCAAAATAATCAAGAGTCGTGTCCCGGCCTTTCAATTCCACTTGTTGCAATTAACTTCTAGCAATTTCACAATAAATTCAGAGGTTATACCTTAGGCAGCTTCGGCCTGTAAATGACCCAAGATACAAGCCCGGTGATGTCCACGAACAAAACCAAAATGAGGAGCAAACACTAGGGTCTCCAATAAATGTGACATGGGAAACAAATAACAGAGATCCCTTAATATAATTCTAAATAGACATGTAAATATTTCTGGCCCCACCTTTTGCCTCAAAAATACACGATATGGAGCAACAGATTGAACTCAAACAATGTACGTGCCTTTTTGTCGTTTTTCTCTTACACTTGGCTCTGATCTTATTTGTCTACAAGTAGGCGGTTCTCTAAATTTCACACATACAAACACACATCTGGAATCACTCACACAAACAACTAAACTATTTACTCTCTCTCACACAGTCGTATATCACCCAATCCTACCATGTACAGAAAATTAACGTTGCTTGATCACAACACTTGTCTGAAGAGATTCAGGGTTGAGCCTGCTCTGATATTATATTAGAAAAAATAAAAAGAGTCGAGAGATATTTTACACTGAACACAAAATCACGCTATGTTATAATTGAGTACATCACAAATTACATAGACACCAACTTTTTAGATCTTATTTTTAGATATAAGATCTGAAGAATGTAGATCTATGACTCAGATATAACACATATAGAAAAATAACTACTTCTATAATAATACCATACCTTAAGACTAGCAATAAATCACAGACGCATTAATTTCAATAATAACTTATTACTGATTTCAAATATATTGTATGGTAATATTGTAATTGTAATTAATTCCATCTTTATTCCATAGTTTAAGCTTTTACTTTACAGGATCTACTACAGTTTTCTTTGCAAATAACATATCATTACCCAATTCTTAATATTTCGTCTCATTGTGCAGCGAACATATGCCACAAGAGTATGCTTTGCATGCCCAATTATCTGTAAATACTTATATTTATAGGTGTGGTGTTTTTCTCCTCGAAGTTATTGCTGGAAGAAAAAACACTGATTATAATTTGTCACCTGAAATACAGGTTAATCCTCTAAGATGGGTGAGATCATGTAACCGTTGTATCCTATATTGAGCATATCTACCTTAGCTTACCTAGTTATTTAGTTCATCCATATAATTTAAATCGTTTAGAAAAGCATGGTATCACAGATTTCAACATGAAATTTGAAATTTCTAATAAATGATAATACTAAATATAAAGATCAAGATGTTTTTTTTTTAAATCATAGTAAATGTGTTTTTAGATCGAGATGAAAGCATATAATATTAATTATAGCTCTTTTTTTTAATAATTGTGGCATTGATTTTGTTATAATATAATTTAAAAAATATATATATCTTAATCAAAATTTGAAACAAAGTACGTAAGTTATTTATTTACCAATAGAAATGCAAAAGTTAAAAGAAAAAGAAATTGACCATAAACTTATACATCTTAATATAGTAGTATTTTTAAAATCAAAATAATTTTAAATGTTAAATTTGTTGTTCTAATATGCTCGGTTTGTATTAACATTAGAACAAAGTTAAATGTTTAATTTGTTATTTCAATATGTCTAATTTTCATATTGATTATATTTTGATACTCTATTTATAAGATTTAAACATCATTATTATTATTAAATTTTAATGTGAATTTACTTAATAATATATTTATTTTCATATATCTAATTTTTTTAACAAAATACTATAGTGAAACATTTCACCTACTTAAATTATAAAAATATTTTTTATTACAAAATTTTAAAGAAGTGACAAATAAGTTTTGAAATTATTACAATGAACAACTTCACAAAAATATGACCTCATAGTGAGGTCTGCATCCTCATGCTTTCACAATCTCAATCATTATGGAAGGAACCACATTGTTGAATCACTCAGCAAATTAGTTCTTCAGATTATAAATCAAAACACAGTTTTGTGTATCAAAGCTTGGAAGACATGATTGGCGGGGAGTGTTAATTAAAGAATCAAACAAGTTTGGTGCACATATATATGAAAAGTGTTGACTTGAGAAGCAAACCAAGTTCACAATGCAACTATATCCAAAATTATAAAGCTATATTAGATAGTAAGATGCTTGGGCAAATATTTATTAAAATATTTTATTTACTAACATCAAGTAAGCATAAATAAAACAAAGATAATAAATAATAAATGTATCAAAGACTATTACATTTTTGTTTGCTTAAATGCAATTGTTTTGTTATTGCAAGATAGGATATATTGGTTTTTTTTTTTTTTTCCTTATATTAGCTATATCTAAATTAACCAAGAGATACTAGTTACTATGCACCACTTGTTATATATTATTATTATTATCCAATTTTAAGGTCATAGCCAAACCAAACTCCAAGTTGATCACTCCCCACTCTCTCATTCTTACTCTCATACCTCATTACCTTTCTTAAAATCATATAAAAAAATAAAAACTTTTATTTTTATAAAAATAATTAAAAGAACATATACCTAATTTTTTTAATAAATATTATATGAAAATATATTAAATTCATTTAATATAGTAGTAATGTTTTTATCTTAAATAATCGAAACTTGTAAAATTCATGTTCCAGCTTGCAACTAATATTTTTTTATCTTTTAAGTTCTGTATTATATCTATAATCTGCTTATTAATTTAATTATTTAAAAAAATAAATATATTTAATTTTAAATTTAAGCCGATAACAGTGATTGATGATGGGCTGATATACTTAAGCAGAGTATAGATCTTAGCCGGTAAATCTAAGAAAACAAACGGATATGTTAAATGTATGCCGAACTTTAATATTTCGTGCAATGTGAGTAACAAAACCTTTTACATTAGAATAGGATAGTTGATGAAATGTTCATAAATGTCAGCGAAATCTTAATATTTTGTGCCTTGAAAAGTGATGACATATTTAGGTAAGAAGATTAATGAAAATTAGAAATTAAACGTTGTTTTGTAAAACTTCCATACATAACTTGCAATATCTATTTTGAAAAGTGATTTCACTGTGGAAAGGTGGATTGGATTATGAAAAATATCCGCCCAACACATGTTTATCGACTATTTGTTTGTTGGTTATGTTAAACATCGTTATAATATTAATATTAGGTTTAATAATAATACTAATTTAATGTGGGTCTATGGTTTGTTTGTTGGGTTTAGTACCTTTATATTAATATAATACTAATTTAATGTCGGTCTATTCTCTGTTGGCTGGGTTGAGTACCTTTGTATTAATATAAGATTTAATGTTATTAATATAAACTTTATATTATTTTCTATATATAAAGTTTATATTATTTTATATATATAAAGTTTAAAATTAATATTAGGCTTTAGATTTATTATTATTATATTTTAGTATTAGGTTTAATAAGTTTAGTATTAGATTTAATATTAAGTATAATATGTTTGATATTAGGTTTAATAATATAAAAATTTTGAGTTTAATTTTTCGTGATTTATATTATTTTGAGGTTATTTTTACATATTAATTACATTTGGTCTATGTTTCAAATCAACTAATATGAATCATGAGTACATGAAGAATTTGATTTATCCAAAGATTTAAATAATAGTGATGCATAATGTTTAAAATGTGAATATCGAAGAGAGACAAAAATACTTTCTAATATTTAATATTTATTAAAATAAACTAATAAATTTAAGGAATTTAGTAGTTTAATGAAGAGATTTTCGAAAAGCTCAACTTTATCTTCCTTTGCAGTGAAATCCCTCAAAGAGAGCTTCAAATATTTAGGATTTCACTTAAAACATCATTCTTACAAGAAGGTCAATTGGTTGTGGCTCCTCGCCAAGGTGGAAAATTGAATTAATCATTGGAGTTGCAAGTATCATTCAAGAGTTGGCAGATTGGTGCTCATCAAATCGGTGTTGGAGGCAATCTCAGTGTATTGGATCAATCTTACTTATGTCCTAAAATGAATTCTCCAATCCATATGAAAACTTTGTGGAAGATTTCTCTGGGAAAGTTCTAAGGATGAGGTGGTTTTGCCTTGGGTAGGTTGGGATAAGATCGATCTATCCAAAGCCTCGGGAGGTTGCTGCGACTTAAAGGATCTACCTAGTTTTGCAAAGTCTCTATCGTCCAAATCCAGTTGGAGGATAATAATATGGAGAATCTTTGGAAAACATTGGTATTTGGGAAATATATTTTTCCTCTCTTGTTGGATAAGTGGATTAGAAAGCCCAATAAAAAAAAAACTGAATTCATCAACAATATGGAAATCAACAGTTGACTCCTTCAAAGTTTTTAGTGAGGGAATCGCTTCGTAAGTAGGCAATGGGACACAAGTCAGAATTGGAATCAACCCCTCGGTAGGCTATTCGAAAAAATTCAGGCTTCCTCGTGAGATGGTGGAGATGATGAAAGAATAGGGGCTTATGCTTTTACACCAAGTAGCAGAGGAGGGGCGAACTACACTTTGGTCCCAGTGATGGAAAAATACAACTCAGATGAACATATTTGGTGAGTTCGCAACTTTATGGCATGAATATACTACGACCCTCAATAGATCACACATCTGAATTTATAATGGAGAAGACTCCCTTCAATGGGTACATTCACCCTCTAGTCTTTATGCTCCAAAATTTGGATACATGTATCAGATTGGAACTAGGAGGAGATTGGATCCAAAATGGTGGCAGGATAGGATTTGGAAACTAGATTGTCTAGCAAAATCTAGGTTGTTTCTATGGTGCCTCATCAAGAATAAACTTTATACTTAGGATAATCTCTGGAAAAGGCATAAAAAAGGACTGGGCTGGTGTATTCTAGGTAAGAATGCGGAATAATTAATCAATCATCTTTTCATTACTTTCCCTTTCACTTTAATCACAGAGGAAAAAATGAAACAATATCTTGGATGTGGTTTGGAATGGAGAGGTATCTCTTTTGGGGAGGCCTAGAAATCATGGTGGGACTCCAGCCAATATGAGAAACATAAGAACATTCTGCCACTTTTCTGTTGGGGTATATGGCTCACCAGGAATTAAAAAAATTTATGGATTTGTCATTAGCTATGTCCCTTATTGCATCAAATATCGTTGATATCTACTCTCTCTTGCCATCTAAAGTCACATCACAAGGCCTGCAGGTTATTACTATTGAATAAATTAATCCAACATTATGTGACCATATTTTGATGGGGCTTCAGACTCAGAAAGGGTTTGTAGTGGGGGATTCATCCTTTATTTCAACAATAATTATTTCATGAAATCAAAAGTTGGTTTGGTCAGAAGATCGAACAATTTCACTGAGCTACTTTCTCTTAAACTTCTTTTATGTTGGGCCTTGGAAAAGTAATGTTGCTCTCTCCAAGTTTTTGGAGATTCACTCAATGTTATCAATTTTTTTAATATTTTCCAAAGATGTCACTCCCACACTTTGCCTCTTATCCTTGATGAAATATTTCGATGAAAACATTGTTTTGATTTCATTATACGCTGCCACATTTAGAGTGAATGAAATTTTGATGCAGGCATCCTTTCTAAGAAGGGTGTGTGTCGGGCTTATGTATTATGGAAATTCATCGAGTTGATAGTCGAGATTATTCAGACATACCAACATCCTCCTATTTCTGAGTTGTGATACATGCAGTTAAAATTTTATCTATATATGATTTTAGAAAAAAAAAATTGTTTTCATCTACCCTTGGCAATAGTTCCAATATTGCCAAGTTTTTTAATATGTATATCTATTATGATGGACTTAATTCTCTTTTTGGTCTTTTCTCATCTCATGAGAAAGAATTGTTTCTCAATACTGGATGATCATAGGGCTGGTTTATATGGAGCCCGATTTTTGGTTTCCACTTGGGTGATGGATAGGATGAATGCCTTATGGCATGTGCACATGTAATTTTTTACTATATTAATAAAAAGCTGTGATATTTTTGTCGAGAAAAGATATTAATTCTAGAATAACCATATACTAGCAATTGCACCTAATGTTGCAAAGGGAACGCCGTAAGGAAGATGCTAGAAAGAGATCGACTGTAAATAATTTGATGAATCCATTGATATAGAATTTCAATAAATTTATACAAAAAAGTTCTGCATTGGAGTGAATTGGAGTTATAAGAACACATCATAGTCCAAATCTATTTCATTTAATGAAATCAATATTCATAACTTTGGAATATAAACCAATGTAAGCCTTTTTTCCCTCTATTTACCATCTCACATTTGACGTTTGATTCAACCCATAATAATAATGATCGCGGCTGATAATATCGCTTTATATATATATATATATATATATATATATATATATATATATATATATATATATATATATATATATATATATATATATATATATATATATATATATATATATATATATATATATATATATATATATATATATATATATTTATGTAATGTTCTTAATTTATGCAAATTTCTTCACAATTTTAAAAATTTCTCTTTGACACCTTTTAATAAACAATTATGCAAACTTTGTACTATTCCAAACCTAATTTATGCCATTTTTTCACAGTTTTTAAATTGTCCAACGTTGGAAGATTTGATGGCCAGGTCCACTAGGAAGAGAAATAGAGGTTAATACACTGAAATGGGCTGTCCAATCTTACAGTGGGAATTTTGTCCACCAATTCTTCCACCTTAGCTGCTTGTATGCCTTCAAATGTTGAAGCTGGGGCATTTTCAAATGACCCTCGAAGCATGTACTTGGAACTATAAATTCCCATATAATCAGTACCTCTGTCTAAGTTATCAGAGGCCTCTTCTTTACCAGCTGGGGATTTCTTACTGCAAGGTAAGCAGTCTGCATCTTGTAATGTCTCTGCAGTTTCAGCTATGGCAAAGGATTTCTTACTGCAAGGTAAGCAGTCTGCATCTTGTAATGTCTCTGCAGTTTCAGCTATGGCAAAACTCGCTGCTTTCCATGCAAAAATGGATTGTCTTGTATACTCCACACACTGAATATAGAAGTAAATAATAAAAACTTAAGTGATAGCAAACAACATGAGGAAAAAACTCTATTTGGTTGTGGTATAACATAAGCTCATGACCTAAAAACAAATATATAAGTAATGTCTCTGAGGTTTATCTCCATTTAGGGGCTAGGATGTTTCTAGGGGCATCTAAGAATAGCTAAAAAGAGTGAGGCTCTCATTCATTGAAGAGCTGAAGAGGCCTCTGAAAAAGAAGCATATTCGCTAGACAAAGGGGCCTGTGGAGGCAATCTCAAAAGAAAAAAGTTCCAAATAGGGTTTCCCGTGAAGAAAGAAGACAAGTCTAAAACTGCTCTTAAGGCAAAAGGGATGAATGCCAAACTGTTGGTACAATGGCTTATGGAACTGCTTGTTTATGGGCGGAAACGTGAAGCTGGGTTACACTTTTGTGAGAATCGGGGGCAAAAAAAAAATTTCGGCAATAGTTCGGCCGAACTGTTTTAGTACGTTCGGCCGAACTTTTGTGTCCGTTTATATTGACGGCACAGTGACGGCCCAGCAAATAGAATTTTTGCCGGAGGTTTGAAAAACCGGCAATGGTAGTTCGGCCGAACTCAGTTGAAAGTTCGGTCGAACTATGAGTTCGGCCGAACTTCTAAGTTCGGCCAAACTACGTTTTTATAAATAAATCGCCCGCGAAGGGTAACAGTTTACTGTTTCATTGTTTTCGCGCGAATTTCTGTTCTGTCGTCGAGGTTCTGCCGCATCTGGTCGAGGTTCTGCCGCATCTGGTCTGCCGCATCTAGTCGAGGTTCTGCCGCATCTGGTCGAGGGCTATTTCTTTTCAGAGGTTGGTTGGACACCTACTGGTTTTCTTACTTTTAGTTCTGCGTAGAATTTCTAAGAACTATTACAAATTTTTGAAAAGGAGACAGAGTGTTTCATTGTAATTTTATTTATTATAAATAGATTATATGTAATCCTATAACTCTTAGGGCTGGACAGTTTACAAATATGTTTCTAGCTTCTAAATATAAGGCTCTATTTGGTTTAAATGAAGATATTTTATATTTTCTATACCATGACTTATTTATAATCAGTGTTTTGTCCACAGTAACATGTCCTGAATGCATCTTGAAATTATGCACATACTATTTCCTGCATATATTTTAGATCATAATTTGTTACATCCAAATATACGACAGTATATGAATATTTCTTAACTATGCGATACCTTTATTTATCCGTCAGACATCTCTATTATGGACTAGTAACTTTTTTTTTCCTCAAGAAAAAAACATAATTTTATTTACTGCAGGTGAGTTATAAAATTACATTGTGAAAAACACATTGTTGTGTGTTCAGAGAGACAAACCCAGTGGTTTGTATACAATGGCAGTTACACAGTGAGAAACTATGCATGGTCCAGTAACTTATAAATTACATAATACAAAACCCAGCTCTTCGACCTAAGAAGAGCTTGCAGGTCCTAATTGGCACAAACACTACGCTGCTAAAAGAATTCCCTCAGAGAAAAACCTCAGAGAACAAACCTGCCAACAGAGAAAAATATAGTGCAGAACTGTTAAGGAACAGAAACCT